>WEKY01057664.1:1328223-1367758 GCA_013390045.1 Picathartes gymnocephalus | reverse complement strand
GGCCCCTCGGGCGCTGCTCTTGGCCCGGGACCCCGCTCCGGCCCGACCCCTCGGGCGCTGCTCCCTCCCGTCCCACGCCGCTCCTGCCCGGCGTGAGGCGCCGTGGAAGCCGGAGCCCGACCCCGGGAGCTGCGGGTGCGCCCGGCGGGCCGGAGGGTCTGAGGGTCGGGCCGGGCTCCCCCGGGGGTGGGGCGGCTCCAGCCCCGGCCCCTCCGCCCGCCCCACGCGTTTCCCTGAGGAGAAACCGCTGCAGCCGCTCCCCGCCGTCCCCAGCCCCGCCGGGCTGCCCTGGGCAGGGATGCGCTCACTGGCACCGGCCCCAGCGCGGTGTCACCCGTGTCCGCCCAGCGCCCTCACCCTTTTTCACCCTTTTAACGCAGAACGCCGTTTCTGCCGGTTCTGTCACAGCCCAGCAGCGATCCCCCCGCAGGCGCTGCTCCCTGCCCACGCCGGGATGTCACCGCACGGCGCTGCTGACTCGGGGCTGCTCATGTGAACAGAACGCGAAGCCCCTGTGCTTATTAGTTCTCTTTGAATCGATGGTGCTTAGTAAGGTCCGCGATTGAGGTGTTGGAGTCGGGCTTGGAAAGCCCTCACAGTGCAGTTCAGCAGGTTTGTTGTGTGTATCCAAGGCATGGCTTGACAGTATTGGTGGAATTTAATGTCGTTTTAACACATGCAACTGGTATATTAGAACTAGAAACCAATAGCTTTATAACGGATTTGACTGCAAAACCAGAAAGGAGATCGGAATTTATTCTCAAACCATTTTTTCCTCACACAGCAGAATATCGTTAACATCGATAGGATTGCTGTGCTGTACTCAAATGGCAATGTACATTTGTTTAAAGATGAACTCATACTGAATTTTCTTTCTTGTGTTACATTTACCTGTCAAAAAGAATCTGGATTAAGACCAGTACAAGATCTGAATTCCTTTCAATGTAGTGTTTGCATAGTTTGAGGGCTGCTTTCCTCTCCAGGATGGTTTATGTGAATCCTGGGAAGTGAGTGAGCAAGGACAAGAGGAAACAGCCCCATCTGTGGTAGCAGAGGTTTAGGCTGGCTACTGGGAAAAATTTCTTCGTGGAATGGGTGGTTAAACATTGGAACACACTTCCCAGAAGAGTGGTGGTGTCACCATCCCTGGAAGTGTTCAAAAATCTGTGGATGTGGCACCTGAGGACATGGTTGAGTGGTGGCTTTGGCAGTGCTGGGGAATGGTTGGACTCGATGATTGTGGTGGGTTTTTCCAACCTGAACTAGTTCTTGAGTGTAATGGCTTTGTAGGAGTTGGTTATGGCAGAGCATTCCCTATGTATCCAGGTTGTTAATCCTCTTTTGCAAGATGTAGGGCAGGAGTGTAAACACAGGTCTCTCACCTCCCTGATAAGTGATCTGCTCAGCTAGGCTGGATGATAGTCTGAATTGCAGTTAATTAATTAAATATTCATTGGCATAAACAGTGCAGTCCCAGGGTTCCTCTGCCTAGATAAGTACGTGAACAAGGATTACAGACTCAAATGCTGTCGTTGCTCTATGGAGGATATTTAATTTTCAACATCTGTTGTAGTCACTGAATCCATTACGTCCTGCTGATGAAAACTAATTTCTTGCTGAAGTGTTTTGCTGGACGAGACTTTGAAGACAAGAGGGTGTAGCTCAGTCAGGTTCTGTGTGGGTTGCAGTTTCAGTGGTGGAGAAGGAAGGCACCTAATACAGATTATTAGGAAGTTATTAAAGCAGAAAACAGTAACAAAACAGGGAAGTCAGCTGGGAGGAGGCAGAAGTGTCAGGCTTGGTGCTGGATGGGAGTTGCCAGAGAGAAGCCCTGGGAGGGGTGTAGGACATTCCCAAAGAGTGGATCAGTCTCCCTTTGAGCTGATTATGTAGAGCCACGTAAAGTGAATAAAGGACCGATACCAAACTCACATCTGTGTTTGTTGTAACAGGAGAATTTGGGGTTAGTGGCAGCCCAGAGCTGCAGTTCCAGCTCTGTACTGCAGGTAAAGCAAAAGGCTGTCTTTGAGCAATATTTAATTTGCTTTTGCAGAGCTTTTGTGGATTAACAATAACAGACATGTACATCCTTGTTGATACAGAGCTGGTCTTCAGTCATGTGCCTGGGGTGTGCTCCTGTGTTTATGTAGACTTTAATAAGCTGGAGAGAGGGAGAATTTGAAATTGGTGTGTGCACAGAGTACCTATGCTGGTACTTTTTGTCATTTAGGATTCAGAGTTTTTTTACTTTCTTGGTGTAACTTTGTTTTGTCCTTGGAGTAATTCACAGCAAATTTTGCTCTGCTTGATCTAAATGAGAAGTGTTTGGGATAAATTCCCTTCCAGTGTGGCTGATGTGTATGAATACCTTCACCATGGTCATGAGAAGATAATCTATGAAGTGGCACATATAAAGTGTTTGCAGAGGGCAAAACCCTGACAGGCTTTGTAGGGGTTTTCTGTGTGAAAAATTTGGGGAGTCAGGTGTTTGTGTGGCTGGGCTCAGTTCTGTGACGTGCAATGGGCTCCCATGAAAAATGGTGTAATATTAACCAGCTTTAGGGTTGGTCTGTGTTGTAACAGCCTCAAACACAGCCTGCCATTTCCCCATTTTACCTGCCAACTGGAACTCATAAATTACGAGTAGATGACTGGATTGCTGGTAATTAGCAAGACAGTGTGTTGTGGATAAAGGCCTCTGACATAGACGAAGTTCTCACTTTCATCTCCGTGTTGGCTGAAGCCAAGAGGAACATGTTGAAATACGAAGGAGTGGACTGACTGCTTCTACATAAAATTGGCACGCAGTAAGGATAAATCTGTCAAATGCTTATTCTAAAATTAAAAAAATCTTATCCAAAAGTATTAAAGACTAGCAAAAATAGTCAAGAACATTTTAGTGTTACCTTTTAAAATTCTCCTTATAAACCCCACGGCAGGGGGTTGGAATGGGAAGAACTTTAAAGTTCCTTCCAACGCAAAGCATTCTGTGATTCTGTAAAACAGACCCAGACTGACTGGTCAGGTTGTTATAAATTCCAGATTCAGTCATGCCACTGAAACCCACAACAGCACTGAGCTTTCCCTTTGGAATCCGACTTTCCCCTTCCTCCTCCAAGTTAGAAAATGCTGCATCTCCAAACTCTGCATCTTCTGACTGCATGGCGAGAGTAGCATGAGCTCTGCCCCTTGGGAATGCTGGAAAATGGAAATAGCCTGAAATCCCTTTCCATGGCAATGTCCCCACTGCTGGGGGACAGCTCCAGAGGCCGTGGAGGTGGCACCTCCTTGTGCAGGGCCAGGAGCTGTGCGTGGGCAATCCAGGCTGGCACAGACACAGCGTTTCTGCCTCTTGGTCCCCTCCCAGCCTGTGCCAGTCCAGCCTGCTTGGCTGGAACGGGAGAAAGAGCAGGCAAATCTGTGTTTGTAAAGCACCTCTTTGAAAATGAAAGAGTTTGGGTATCTCAAAAATAAGCATAATTTCATCCAGGCAAAATGTTCTTAAGTTCTGTATATTATTCCATATACAATGATACTGTCCTTGTGAATATTGTAAAGGTCTGTTTCTACTTAAAATGCTTCAGACTCCTCCGTTGTGGGTTTATTCCTCTGAGAACACGCTGGATGTGTTATCATGTCCAAACTTTGAGTCAGTCCTGGCACGTTTGTCCAACCTTTCAGTGAATTCCAAGGCTGTTGTTTAATGTCACACAATGGCCGTGTGGTGTCCCTGTGCTGGAATGAGCACTCTGTGCTGGAATGAGCACTCCCTGCTGTCCCACGGCTCTCGGGTGTCACAGCTGCGGGTGCTCGGTGACACAGGTCACAGGGCTCGGGCTGTGCCTGCTCTGGGAGCCGGCTGAGGGAAGGACCAGTGGCCATTCCTTTGTTGAGTATTTCACTTTTTAGTTCCAGCTCTGCAGATGTCGGTGGTGCAGGATTGGGCTGCATGTTCCACCTCTGTGTGGTGTCTCCTCTCGGTGTTGTGTCCCCAGAGTCCTGCTGGCACACGGGGTGGGAGCAGCACTGAGCAGCTCCCCAACTTTCTGCAACAGTTTTAGTTTCAAAATGTCTTAATTACTCTAACTCCCGCAAAACAGTTTATTTTCTACTTTTGTTTCTCTTTCCTGGTGCTGTTATGATTCACTCTTGGGAGGTTTGGAAAACTGCTCCAGGCTTCCTAAACTTAGGCAACAGTTGACAGGAAACCTGACCTACTTCAGAGCTGCTCTCACCTGGCTGAGAATGTGTCTGAGACTGAACTGCAGCAACATAAACTTCCCCCTGGCTTTGGGGAAGAAATGATTCATTATGGAAATTGGAGGTTTGTGCTGTGAGGGAATAAACAGTATGCTGCAAACTGACAAATTGCCCAGTCCTTAGATTGGATTCAGTGGGAACTCTCTGCTTGTTTGGGTAAAGACCTGGATGTGAAGAGTTGAAGGAACGCGTGTTTTGCTAGAACTGGTGGAGGACAGTGTCTGCAATTGCTTGTAGACAGTGCTGGGGCAAAACCTGAAGAAATCTATTTGGAAATAGCTGCTGCCAGCAGCAGATTTTTGTAATTTAAAAAGGCACATCTCATTTTTCATTCAGGAATCTGTAGATGCTCCATGTGGGCATCATTCCCAAAGGTGGCAGTTGTGGAGTGGTGTGAACTGGATGTGACCCAGTGGGTTCTTGGGCAGCTCCTCTGTCCATTTCTGAGCTCAAGCAAAATCCAAACTTTCATGCCTTAGTGAAACAAAAAGAGTTGATGGTGCATCTCCATCTACACCAGCTGAGTTTGATGTGTAACGTGAAAAACTGAAAATAAAATAAATTGACTCGAACAGGGACAGGGAATCCAGGAAGCCTCATCCAGCTGTGATTTGTAGCCTGTTCTGCTGCACTTAAAGTAAATAAGGACTGATTCCCTCAGACCTGCAAAGAGGGGATTGAGAAAAACGCAGCTCTGAAAATGCAGTGATGTGTTGTGCCTTGCCGTGCTGTACATGGACCAATCCCTTTGGGGTGGGAATGTTTAAAACATCTCCAGGGAATTGTGGCCAGTGGATCCCAAAGTATTTACAGTCAATGTCCATAATCAGATGCCTCTGAGAATCCATGAAGGCCTGAGCTCTGCCAGAAAAGGTGTTAGAGGTTGAGGTGCAGTAACCTCTGAATTTTTTTTCCTTCCTTGTAGGGCACCATTCGCAGGATCATTATCGAGAACCCGGATCAGGTAGGGAAACTGGGCTGGAGTTCCCTCAGCTCCTTCTTGGGGATAATAAACACTCTGGGAGCACACAGCTCACACCTCTGAGGGTGAGAGATGGAATAATGAGGGATTAAAAACACTGCAGAATGGCCACTCAGGCTCCCACCTCTCAGCAGTGAAGTCTTTATTAATATTGATTAATTACTGTGTCTACTGTATTTATTTCACATAGTCTCTGTGCAAGCACAGCCACTTTGTTTCCAAATGGACACACACTCACATGTACTCATCCTAAAGGACATCTCAAAATTCTTTAAATTATCTATTTTTAGTCAAAATTACACTAATCCTGAGTCTGCTGTTTGACAAGATTTATGGATGTTTTTATTTACGTGTTTTACAGGAGCCATTATCCCCTTTTCTTAGAGGGGCCAATTTCTCTCCTGGAAATAATGTCATCTATGAAAAAACAATAAGAAAATACGAGCTATTAAATCCCCTCCAAGTAAGTTGGGTGTTTATATTATCTATTCCAAGAAGAAGATTGAGGTGGTAGCAGGAAATTGGTGTTTCTGGGTTGGTTTGGTTCTGGTTTTTTGTTTTTGTTGGGAGTAGCTGCCAACCTGAGAACTGCCTTGTGATCTAGGACACATTCTCAAAGTGAATGAAACAATATTTAAGGAGAGCAGAAGGTGGAATGTTTGCCATATTTTTCCTAAGAATTTATTATTAACTAACAATGAAAACTGCTTTGTATCTCTAATACCGTCAGTCTATATCTGAATAGTGACTGTGAATTAGTTTCTTGCAGTAGCTTCACAACAGAACATCCAAGAGACATTTTTAGAAAAAAAAAAACTATTTTTTTTTTTAACTGACCCTTGAAAAAATATATTTGGCAAACCTGTCTGAAATTTCATCTTACAATTGGTGTTTTGTCAATAGCAAAAATATTGCTCCATTGCATTGCTCTGAAACATTTCCAAAAGGAAAAGAAACCCTGAAATTTAGCATATCTCAGTGTGATTTACGTGGGGTTTTTTGACTTCTTTTTTTTTTAACTGAAATTTTCATGCCACTCTGGATTTTAGACAGCTGAATTATCTGTGATATCCAGTCTCTGAAGTAGAAAAGGAAAAAATAATTATAACAGCTTCTTTCTTTCTGCAGATGATGTGCAAAGAAAAGAATAAAAAATTGTGCAAGTCCTGGAAACCATAGTTTTACTTCTGGTTTTTGTTACCTGTGGTATGTTTAGATTTAGGTCAAATCAGGAGCATAGTTTTAAGGGCAATTTTCGTGTGTAATGGGACATCCACCTTGGGAAAGGTTTGTCAGCTGTGTTTCTCACTGGCAGCTACTAAAATTGGAGGGAAAATTGTTGAATTACAGCCCTGGAGTTTTTTCCTCATACAGCAGAACATCATTAACATCGATAGGATTGCTCTGCTGTACTCAAATGGCAACATACACTTGTTTGAAGATAAACTCTTACTCAATTTTCTTTCCTGTGTTACATTTACCTGTCAAAAAGAATCTGGATTAAGACCAGTACAAGATCCGAATTCCTTTCAAAGCAGTATCAAAGTGTGAGGCACTTCAGTTAGGAACAGAAGCAATTTTATTTGGATTATTAAAACATCCATAAGCATCGCCAGCCATGGCAGTGGCAGGCACATCTGACTCGGTGCTGAGGCCGATGTGGCGCTCCGTTTCCAGCCCTGACAGCTCGGTGTCCCCGCAGGAGAGGCCGTTCCCGGTGTGCCCGGCCGAGCAGTGCCCGCCCGCCCCGCTGCCCGTCACCCAGCAGTGCCAGCAGACACAGACCGGCTGTTCCTGCGAGCTGTGCCCGGGCCCGGCCAGCGACGAGGGCCGGGGACACCCCGTGAGGAGGGGCACGGCCCCCCCCGAGCTGGTGAGGGCTTTGTTCCTTTGTCTTAGAGACAAAACTCCGGCAATGAGCGGTTTTATGGAGCTGCAGTCTCCAGAGGTTTGTGTTGGGCTCTCAGCGCCACACCCTGTAACTGAGCGGGGTCTCTGTGTCTGTCTGGGACTGTCCAGGCTTTCTCACTGCTGCTGGGGGAGAAAAAGCTGTCTGAGGGGTCCTGTTGTGCTTCTCATTGTCACAGACCTATGCTCAGGTGCGCACTGAGATCAGCCCATGGTGTTTAACTGTGCTCAGTCTCGCTGAGTTGTTTGGTTTTTGTTTTTATTTTCCCATTAATTCAGTCAGGTTTCACCTGTCAGTCTGTACACAAGGACTGAGGGATGCACAGCCTCTGCTTTGCGAGGAAACACACATTGCTTTGGAACCTCAGCAAACACCAGCTCAGGATGCCTTTCCTCCTATGCTGATCAACCAGGCCTTCAAATATATTCCAATTTGATGCAAAAGTTGTTGACACAGATTCAGTGGAAGCACAAAAGGAGCTTCCTGGTGTACCTGTAGCCTATTAGTGCAGCTGGGGAGGGAGTGCAGCAGGTCCCTCCTGTGCACCCAGTTGGTATTTGGGTGACAAAGACAAACACCCTGGGGACCTCAGTGTCAGACCTGAGCAGAACCTTCCAGAGCCTGACACTCCCAATCAACTAGCTCAGGACATTCAGCTTGGGCTGACGTTCCCATAGAGCTGATGACAAATGGTGGCACTGCTGTGGAAGCAGGACTTTGCCTGTTTCTTCTTGTTCTAAAGGGAGTAATTCTTCTCTGTACAGTTTATTGAAAACCACCAGATGTGGAAGACTTACTACCAAGAAAAATGTAAACAAATTGCTATGAGCAGCCAGACCCAAATCCATCCTACCTGTAGCATTTTCATGTTCAGCTTCCATCCCAAACAGGCAATCCTGACCTGGTGCCTGTGTCCTGCAGGTGAGCTGCCCCCAGGACAGCCCTGAGCAGCTGGACTGTCGCTTCTTCGGGGAGCTGCTGGCAGAGCTGCACCGCAAGAGCACTGACCTGTACAGCTGCTTGCTGCAGCACGTGGAGAAGATTGGGACAAGGTATTGCCATTGGATCTGTCATTCCCGTGTCCCAGACATCCAGCACTGCACAGCTGAGGGGACAGTGGTGTTTGTGAATTGGTTGTACTCTGTTTCTTTCCGACAGCTAGAATTGACGGGATGTTTTACACATTTGTCTGATTCGCAAGTAACTGAGGATATAAAAATGCTGCAAGCTAAGGAAATTTGTTGACTTGGATGCTTAAGAATGGTGTCTCCTGTATGTGTTTGTGTACTGAGCAAACAAATACTTACAACGCTCTCTGACATATATTTCATGACACAATTCTATTGCTGTGTCCTGAAGAAACAACCTAACTGTCCAAATTTCCTCTGTCCTGTTGTGATGTTGTGTCATGAATTAAAGGACAGCCACCACTAGGCATAAAGCTCAGTCCCTACATCCAAATGAACATTAACCACATTTTCTGCAGCACCCTGCAGACCATCTGTGGGAAGAAATGAGAGTCACAGCAGGCACAACTTTCCCCTCTTCCCTCCCCATGACCCTCATTCTTTCCTCTCACTCCTGCTCTTGTCTGATGCTTTCCAAGGTCACTGAATAAGGAAAGTGGTCCAGTAGCAGAGGGAAAAAGGAACTTAACCATCACAGAAACCCTGACAGGGCTGAGTCAACACTTGGGGCTGGGCAGTGCATTGCAGCAGAGTTGTGGGGAAATCATTACCCAGGCAATTAAGGGAGTAATTGGGTTAACTGCCCATAATTGGGATAACTGCCCGAAGGACTGGGGATAGTCAGCCCGTGTTAGCTGTGCTGCTGTAGGACTCCAGCCTCCTGGGAATTCCTCCCTGCACTGGTGTTTCACAGCTCTCTGCCTGGCACTGCAGAGGGAAGGCAATGACTCTTCAGGTGATAAAGACCCTTCCTTGCTCTGTATTGCCCAGATAATCTTTTAGTGGTGAATATGGGCCTGAATTCTGAAAGTTCTCAAGCAGCTCTGTGTTAACAGATCCTTGGATTTTGTGTTTTACAGGAACCATGACATCGAGTTCACGTGTCAGGTAAGGCCTAGGCTGTCCCCTGACACCCGTGGGAGGGGTTTAAGCAAATTAAGCCAAAGCAGATGAAATGAAGGAGGCTGGTCTTTGTTTAGTTAATGGTTCCTGCTTGGTAAAAAGATTCAGAGCCTGAAACCTACTGCCAGGCAGGTATGTGCAAATGTGATAATAAAGAAAGGGAACTTCCAAGAATTTGCATTATTCCAGTATGAGAGTCAAATTTTGGATGTCTCTCCTGCTGTGTCAGTAATGGTTTCACTGGAAAACGACTTGCCACAGGTCCCTGTATTTTCACAATGTGTTTTTGGCAAAGGCTTCTTCACTCCGTGGCCGGTGAAGCTGCTGCTGAGCAGCAGGGGCTGCACCTTTGAAGGCATTTAATGAATGGGGCAGAAATACCTGTCCAGGATTCACCTGCAGGAAGCAAATGCCACTGAATCCTGGCAGCATCTCCTGGCGGTCATCTGGGGTTTATTGGCAGCCCATTCACTGGTGAGAAATACGAGGTTTTACCCCACCATAAACTGCTGGGAGTTGTTGTAGCATTAGCTGTTAATCCCTGAGAGAGGATTGGTTTGAATACTGCTTTTAAAATAATGTTACATTTAAGGATTTGAATATATGCTTCATGTATCACTTCATCTCACTTTGTACATGCCCCACATATAAAAAAGACTTTAGAAGTTTTCTGGATAGACTTTGATCTATTTTTGTTCTTATTTGCCTTGTACTAAGGATGGTTTTCATAGCAGAGCTGTGTAATTAATGAAGAAACCACATTACTATCTACCAGGCAAAATTCTTAATCAAGATGTCTCCCCTTTCCTCCCTTCTTCGCTTAGTCTGAAGATGTTGAAGAATTAATTCCCAAAGGACTGTCTGAGGCAACAAAGCAGCAGATTCGTTATCTCCTCCAGGTATGGGAGCTCAGAATCCTGTGGGAGCTGGGAGCAGTAGGAGTTGGCTCACGCACAGGAGGGACTTGGTACATAACACACTTCACTCTGTATTCCCTCATCCCATTGTTTCTAGAGCAAAGGGGGTGGAATGGTGGCTTTAAGGGAAGTGTCAGATGGACCCACAGTCCACTTAAACTGAGCTTTACTGGAAGCTTTACTGAGTTTCACTGGAAACTGTCTTGGCTTTTGACCACTGACAGGAGAACATGGACCTTTCATCTTTCTGTGTTGTGTATCAAGGCTTTACTTTAAAAGCCAAACACAAACAGGAGGTGCTAAAAACCCAGAGGCAGAGCCTGAATCCCACCTGCTCCCAGTCCAACCCCATGGCTGGGCAGGGAGGGGTGGGGAGGGAGCTGAAGAACCAGACCAGCACAAAACGCTTCACACCTGAAGCACAACAGGAATGGTTCCGTTTGTTGCTGCATGCCAAAAGCACAGCTCAGCTCTCGGCGCTGCCTCTGCCAGGCCGGTGTGTCAGAGCAGGATCCAGGGCAACCTCAGCAGGAGTGTCCTGATCTGGGCTCCCTCAGGTAGGGGGAGAGTGATCAGACCTGGGAGCTGCACCTTGGAATCACTTCCTGGTAAGTGATTTTTATAGTTAAATTTCACCATTTGAGTTAATTCCTTCTTTCAAACTACTCTATAGTGTATAACACAATAAAACCAACAAAACCATAAGGCGAAAGTAAAATTCCACTTTAATTACAAAACAAACAAAAAGGTGAGTTACACTAGGAATGAAGTTTGTCACCATGGCACTAGTGGGGATAAAAAACTGGGCAAGGGCCAATTCCCGTATGGATAAGAGAGCTCATTCTTCCACGTTAAGGGAAAACACAGGAAGGTTTCATTTTTGTCCAGACAGGAAAAAAAACACAGCTTTTGCACAGAATATTCAGCCCTTCATGGAGAGTCACAGCTTGAGGAGTTATTTTGTGTGTCCTTTCAAAGTCTATTTTTCTTCTCTTAGATATTATAAATATATCATGAAATGCAATAATTTGTCTTTTGACCCGAATCAATATGCAGCTATTAGAGGCATTAAAATTAACATTCCAAAGGAGAACAGTGTTGGGCTGTGGTCACTTCTGGTTTTCTCTTTCATCCAGGTGACTCCTTTCATCTTTGGGATCTTTTTCCTTTTAAAGGGAGGAGTTGGCTGTATGAACTTTTTTAATTTAAATTTTTTTAAATGTTAATTAAATTCCCTCACCCTTGAGCCCAAAGCTTTGCCAGATCTTGAACACGACTCATTCCTCTGTGCCTTTTCAGGCAGGGCAGTAATTTTTAAAAATCAGTGTAAGCACAAAGCTTTGAAAGCTCAAATAATAATTGTATAATATTAACACATTTATTTTTCCCTTTATTGGTGTACAAAGGCAGTTCCTTGCCCTGTTGTTCCTTCCACTTTAACAACGTTGTCCTGTGTTACAAGGCAGAAATTGAACACTGGCATTTGCAGAACAAAGTACAAGGAAAATATTTCTTGTAGAAACTGTGGGCACTTCAAAGGATGTGCAATGGTTTTAGAAGTTACTGTCAGCTGTAAAGCAGTTTCTGTTCTACCTCTTGTCAGGCATATTGTAAACAAAGCTGCCTAATTAATCCCAATTATCCTTTTAATTTCTCCCCTCCCAGATGCGAGCGACATCAGACAAATCCCTGAGACTTGTGCTTTCCACGTTCAAGAACCTGCGTGAGGAGCTCTGCCATTTGCAGGATGACCTGGGGGTGAGTCCTGTTCCTCTCTGCCCACAGCTCATCCAGCTATTCCCAGCTGCCAGCAACTGTCCAGGGCTGGCATTCCAGGCTGTGGCTGTGCTGGGGGCAGTGGCTGCTCTGTCAGTGCCTCAGCAGGGCTGGATGGACACGGGTGGCTTTGGCAGCTCCAGAGGTTCTCTGGGCTGGATGGACACGGGTGGCTTTGGCAGCTCCAGAGGTTCTCTGGGCTGGATGGACACGGGTGGCTTTGGCAGCTCCAGGGCTTCTCTGGCCTTCAGCCATCCCAGCTCTGTGGCTGTGGATGCAGGCAGCAGATTGTTCCTGCTGGGGAAGCAGCAGTATTTCCCACACCAGCCCAAGTCCTCGGCACCACTGGGAATGTCACAGCATTGTCCTGGAAAATGCAAAGTTGAAGGAGCAGGAATTTGAATTTGAGCACAGAATACGGAGTTGGTGCAGCGGGCTTAGTTTTGCGGTGGTTTTTGTTTGGGGTTTTTTTCTGTTTGCTTCTATTTGAAGTGTTTCTGGAACAGACTGGAAGGGCAGTCTCCAGGATCCCAGCACAAAGCCACAGGCAATACAGTGTGTGCTGTGCACCTAAACCCCAAACTTTCAAGAAAGTTGAGCATTTTCTCAGTTCTGAAACATCCCTTTACTAATGACTGTGTTGCACTTTATGGGAAGAGTTTATTAAAAAATTGCAGCTTTTGACTGTAAACTTTTTGACTTCTTTTTCTGTAGAAGCTGGAAACTGACAATGTCTTGCTGAAGAAGGATTTGGCTTTTAAGGATTCTCAAGTAAAAGAATATGAAACAATGCTGGCTTCTCTGAGGGAGAACAATCGTCAGCAGCAGGTGCATCTACAAACCTTTTCAGTGTCATTCCAGGCAGCCAAAATGGGGGCAGTTTGGTGACTTTTGGGTACTTTGAGTAACTGCTGCCTGCTGTGTGTGTGATGGTGTTCCTCCCCTGAGGAATTCCATGTGCTCATCCCCCCTGTACTTTCCAGCAAGGGCTCAGGGACAGCACTGCCAGATGCCGCTCCCTGGAGGAACAGCTCCTGTCCCTGCGGCTCAGCGAGGGGGACAAGGACTGCCACCTGAAGGAGCTGGAGTACAGCAAGAGGGCCCTGGAGCAGGAGATCCAGAGCCTCAAGCTGCAGGTGAGGGCTCACCTGGCTGGGTGCAGGGGCTGAGTCCCAGACTCAGAGGGATCAGTGTAGGAAAATGAATGATGAAAATTCTCACTGTAAAATAAGAGTGGGTTCTTTGCTGCAGAGCTGCTCCAGCCCAGCCCTGCAGACCACGACGGACGAGCTCTCCAGCCGCTACGTGGAGATGATCAACAGCCTGAGGGAGGACAAGGACAGGGAGATCCGCAGCCTCAGGGTAAGGGGCTCTGCTGGCCCTGCTGTGTGCAGGGACAGCTGCTCCTGCAGTCACAGCACGAGGGAGCTACCACGGGCACTTTTTGGCTGTCTTCTGGTGATGCAGTTACTTCACTCATAGACACTGGTGATGGCTTGAAACCTTTGTAGTAGAACAGAAAACTGTGATTTAAAAAAAACCCCAACTGTTGTTTACATGAAGAAATTAGGGATCAATCTGATTAGCAGGCTGTCCTAAAGAGATCTTTTGTGTGTCCTGGTAACACAAGAAATTAGTCAAAAGATGCCCAACAGAAAACAACAATAAATCCCAGTCTCAGCTGTATGTACATGGAAATCAGTGGTAAAAGTGTCCAACCATGGAAGCCAATTCAACTGGTTGAGTGTTGATTTATCTTTAGAATTATAAAAACATTAAATTAATACTGGGTAGAATTCAGTCCAATTAGCACTTTCTGAATTTACTGTGTGACTCAGTTTCCTGATCTGGAAATCCCTGGGTCTCACTGTTGGTGGTGTTAATGAAATCCCACCCCTGGAGCCCTGGGTTGGTGCTGAGGGGCCCTGCCCAGAGCCCCCCACACCTGAGAGCTCCTGCCTTGTTCTGCAGTCCCAGCTGTGCCAGTTCCAGCAAGACATAACCAGGAGAGAGGGGAGCAACAGTGACTTGCAAATGAGGCTGCACGAACTGACATCGCTGCTGGAGGACAAAGAGGCTTTTATTAAACAACAGCAAGAGGTAAAATAATACAAGTTATTTCTCTTCTAAGGGTTTTTGTGTTTAAGCCTTCATGTACTATGTAGGTGGAACCTTACCAGGAAGTCCCTTGTCCTCTCCTGGCTCAGGAATGGGGGTTAGGATTTATTTTAACTGAATGCTGTTCTTCTGCCAGCCTTCTGGAAGGGCAGATTTTCAGACTGTTCTTTGAGGGGAAATTACAGATATTTTGTTGTAACTCTATTGAACTGATAGTTCAGAAAACATTACTTAACATCAGTGTTTGCTTTTGGTTTTCTCAGGAGCTCTTCAGATTGAAGCATGAGAAGTTATCTGGCAGTCAGTCCCCTGGGGTGACAGCCATCATCACTAAAAAGTAAGGTGTTATTCACCTTTCTTAAAAACACATCCTTTGGCCTTTCCTTTGTTTAGGCTCTGTTAAGCAACCTGTTCAACTCTCTGCAGGTACAGGAATCAGTATCCTATTCTGGGTCTCCTCTCTGATGACTACAAGGTCACATCACCTGTCAATAAATCACAAACGATTGTAATTGAGAGGACTGGAGAGATCTGGAAACACGTAAGTTTACCTGGGGATGGACTGTTCCCTCTGCAATCCCTAAGTGTTCAATTTAACTTCAAGTATTACCCAAACTGAGCTCAGAGATGCCCTTGTGGTAATTTAACAGCAAAAAGCAAAGTGACTGACTGCAGCCAGGGAAGTGTCCTGGCTCGCAAGAGCAGGCGGTAATTGGTGGGTGTGGTACGAATAAAACCTTTTGTTGTTTTCTCTGGCACGTAATTACCCTGAACAAAAGCAGCAGCGTTGCTCTAACACCGGCCCCGGGGTGTTGCTGTACTGAGCAGGTAGGCAGGGACTGTGTCCTGCTGTGCTCTCGGGTGAGGAGAGATTTGGGAGGGCTGTGCTCCTCTGCATTAGGAGCATTAATGACTCCAAGCTATTACTAAAACATACAAGGCACCACATCCCTGAAACTCACCTTGATGCAGGGCAGTGACTAACCCAGGAATGCAGAAGAGTGGTGACATTTTAAGGAGTGATTCAGAATAAAAATAGAAAACAGGGCTGCAGAAGCTATTTCTGTTACAGGCAGGGCTCGTGGTGCCAAGTCTGGCTACAAGGTAAAGGCTGGAGAAATGGCAGGATGGCCAAGCAGGGGTGCTGGTGGCTGCAGGGACAAGGTCACAGCAGCACCTGGACACAGCCACAGGGGGACACAGCCAGGTGACAGTTCTGTGACAGCCTGAGCAGATGCAGGTAACACACCTGGCATGTTCCCCAAGGGGACCTTGCCTGCAGCAGGATTAAGAAAGTAAAAGGTTCAGGTCACTGGAAAAGAGCAGAGTTTTATTACTGATCCCTAAAACTCACCCAGGTGCATTGCAACCTAGTGAAATGTCAAACAATTAAACATCAATAGAGAAATTAAAAAGTAAATTGTTTGGTACAGAGGAAAGGCTCACTGGTCCCCTTGGACACTCTACAAGAGAAAACAAGTAGGTAATTAAATGAGATGCTTTATGGGAGGTAGTTTTGTTTCGTAACAGAAACAGGTTTGGGTATTTCTTCTAACAAGCTGCTTGTTTCTTTTAGGAATGAAAGAAACCTCTGAGCCCTCAGAGCTACTCCAAGGAGTTCACAACCACTAAAACTGCTTTACTTTCTGCTCTTCTGCATCCAAAAAAAAAGGTTCAGTCTGATAGTGAGGAAGGCTGGGAAAACATTAAGGACTCACTTTTCCCTCGGAAGAGTGGGATGCCATCCCTCTGTGGACTTCAGCTGTTCTTGACTAACTCCTGTTCTTCAGCCAGTCCTGAGGCAGTCTAGGAGACAAACAGAAGACACCTGAAACCTTTTCCTCTTCATCCTTGTTCTGTCTCCCCATGCTGAGAGTGGGAATGACCCCAGTGTCAGTCCCACCCCTCCCACAGCTCTTTCAGTGCAGAGTCAAGGGCTGCATGGGAACTTCAACAATACCTCACTGGGAGCTGCTCCTTACCTTACACCTGCCTCTGTCTGGGAAGCTCGACACAAAGGATAAAACTTACATCAAACCCAGCTTCTGACCTGGCAAATGCCAGCAGGACCCAGTTCAGTGAAGGCTGGGCAAAGGCTCATTTCAGAGAATGTTTCTGACCTCAGAGGTGATGTATTTTCAGCCCCAAACTAGCTGTAAGTATTTATTTGCTGTGCTTCAAATTTTCAAGAACTTGGTATATTTTTATATAGAAGAACTTTGTATGAAAATAACTCATGGACTAAATTTCCTTATCAGACCAACCTGCCATTTACAATTTCTGCTCCTTGCAGGACCACAGAAATCCTTTCAAACTGATTTGGTGTTCATGATTCTTAAGTTGTCTGAGCAACACAGCACAGAGAACCACAGGGAAAGTTTGAATGCTGCAATCCAAAGGTGCTCTTTTATTGTGGGGTTCTTGCTTTGCTTTCCTGCTGCAGCCATGTATTTCTGTTCCCAGATAATATAGACCCTAGGCACTGTTTAATGGGGAAAGAATGCTGGAGGCTATGTGTAACCATGAAATAAACCCAAGTCTAACTCTCTGGATCATTGTCTGTCTGTCCTGGAAACATCTTGTGTAAAGCTGTAGGGAGGTAGGCGGTGTCTTGTTCTCTCCATGAATCTTTTCAAGTGAAGGATTAGGGCTGGATCCCTTTTCTGGCTGCTGCTGCTGCCAGTCCTCCTTCAGGTGATGCTGGATGTCCAGCACTGGGCCAAGAGCCACGGGTAAAACCTGCTCCTGCTGCTGCTCTTTGAGTGTGTCCAGGCTGAGGCGGGCCTCCAGTTTCACCAGACTGGTCCATCCCTTCAGCCTTATTTTACAGGAGCAGGCTTTCATTAGTTAAATACCCTCATTTGAATGACGAGTGCCCCTCTCTGCATGCAGTAATTATTCTAAAACACATTCCAAAGCAACCCCTCTTTCTGCAGAGCAGTGAATAAAAAGTACATCTACACTCAGAGCTAACATGCTCCTGCCACGGGACAGTGTCAGTGTAATAAATAATTTTAGTTATTTACTGTCAGTAAATGACTTTTCACCTTTGGTGATCTTAACCACAAAAAGGACTAATAGAGGAAGAACACCATGGTTGTTTGATGCCATCAGAGTTACCTGTGTGGGTGTCTTGGTGCAGGTGCTCCCACCAGGGCCAAGTGTTTCACACAGCTTGGATGAAGCTACAAAGAGCAGAAATGGGAGTTAATAATGGCCACAGCTGCTGATGGCTCATCTAAGCCATGGATTTCCCAACCAGCCCCTCAGTGACACCAACCTGTGTTTCCTCCACTCCGTGGCACAGCACAGGGCACGCAGATAACTCCCTTAAGGAGGGACAGGGCACAGACCAGGAGCTGCTGGGTGTGGTGAGACAATTCCATGGCAAAGGCCACCATCAGAATAATGCTCTGTTTTCAAATCCTGCTGATCCATCACAGTGGAAACACCATCCTGGAGCAGCCAGGAAAAGCTGGAACCTCCTTAGAAAAAGCCCAGTTTGCTGCTCAGGCCAGCCAGCTCTCCGTCCTGGGGGTAGCAAGGAACAGCGCCTCAGAGAATCTGGAGATCACCAGACCCTGTAAATGCTGCAGAGCAGAGGCTGTAACTACACTTTGTACTCCCACAAAACACAAAGCAATGAATGGTTGTCAAAAAGCTGAATTAGACTAGTAGATAAAGCATATGGCCATTTATTTATGGGCCAGTTTGGTTTCCAAACTGTATTTATTTAAAAAGCAAATTTAGTATTTTTTACTAAACCTGTTACTGTGGGCTCAGCTGTCCCCCTTGTGCTGTGGAACTGGAACTGATTTACCTAAGGTGGTTTCTGCTGGAGTTTAGAGCAACTCATTTTGTCATTTACTCAGCTCTGTAAGTGCTGGTTAGAAGCAGTTTACTTTAGCTCGTTTCCCACCTCACTTTCAGGTAGGTCCACTAAGACTTCCACATTTTTTCCAGGAACAAATTAGAAAAAAGTCAGACACTATTTACTTCATATAATGACAACACTCTACATTCTGTCCTGTCTTTATCTGCCAGCATGCACTATCTTGTTTTGCACTGAAAAGGAGAAAATTGTCTGTTTTTCTGACTGACCCTTCTGCAGTATTGAAGTTTCTCTGCCTCAGCTGTAAAATAAAAGCCAGAGAGCGCCCTGGCTGGGAAGTCCCTGACAACTCCAGCAGCCACCAGCCCACACCCAATACCTCACCTTCACCTCCAGCGTTCTGCTGCAGCTCTTCCGTGTTTTCTCTCTCCTTTATTACCTTTAATTGTGGGCAGTTGAAACCTGAGGAAGGAAAAACACAGCTGATGATCAGGAGGTGAATCACTTTCAACTGCACCTGTCAGCCCAATAAAAAGCTGTACCAACCAAATCTGACATTTCAGAGCAAGCCTTGCACACCTCTGTGAGGCTCTGCTTGCTCGAGCACCTCGGACCTGTCTGTCACAGCTCTCAAATATTTACTGGGAAAGGGCACTGAGAAGGATTTGGGAACTGTCCCTCAAACTGCTGAGGACTCAGGTGACATTTTATCCTTGCATTTCAGAAGATTTAAAATACCACTTTCTACTAAAATCTTATGTCAAGAACAGCAACCAACCTCCTGCTTTGATACAGAACAATTAATTACCTGATTATTTCGTCCATCTATGGGGTGGAAAAATGAGCCAGCACAGCCATGGGCAGAGTCAGGGATCATCTTCAGGCTATGAAGAAACTCCTTCAGTCCATGTATTCAACATAACATTCAGGAACAAAGCATTGACATTGTCAGAAATCCACAGCTTTAAATCACTTAAGATTTTTTTCCCTTCTGACTTCTGGGCATGCAAGGAAAAGCAGCAACAAAACCCAGATGAATTCATTCCTGTCTGCTTAATTTCTGCCCTTTGTGCAAAACCTACAAGTTCAGTGGCTGAAAGCCTGTTGGAAATCCTCAGTGAGGGGTTCATTTAATATCACATGTTCTTCTTCAGCTTTTTAATCTGTTACTGATGTTGTAATTCAAGTATTCTAAAAAGAGAGGGAATTTAGGATAGCAGCATTTTTAGCATTTCACTCTGCAGGCTGTTCTATTACACAAATAAAAAGACAAAAACCTACCTGGGTTTTTCCCAAAATATGGGAGAAGTTTTTTGTACTCTTAAAGGAAAAAAAAAGTTCAAAGGAATGTCAGTATCACATTTGATAATTATTTTAGAAATAAGCAAAACAATACATTACCTGTAAGTTTAAAGGGTGAAATCAAACCCAGTGTTCTCTCCTCAGCAGTCTGATAAATAGACCTGCAGTAACCTGTTTACTTGAAATGTGATTACATTATTAATTAGTGCATAATGCAGTTAAAAACATCATGCAAATTTACAGAGAATGGGACTTTCCTAAACACCATAAATGATAAGGAAACTCCAAAAAATCTGGAGTGCAAGAGATGCGTTTTATTGTATGCCCGTTACGATGAGTAACACATTTAGAAATAATAATCCCACAGAACAGTGACAGTCTTATTTTACAGCGTGTACATCATTTTTTACAGCCACATAAAACACTTATTTGTCTAAGAGGTTTCCCAAATTTTAACTTTCTGAAGTTTAGAAATATAAAAAAAATTTTATTCTCAAGGAACTGATTCTCATCTGGTGCAAAAACAAAATATGAACATTATCTGGAACACAAAGCCACAATATAGCATGAAGTTACAATTTCTCATGTGAACAGCTGTGTGCAAACATGAAGCAACTAAAAAAAGTAAAAAATACACATTATATGCATAACATTTATGACCAGGTTTTTCATTAAATAGCCCTAGACCAGCTCGTTATATAAGCGCCATTGGATTTGCAGCATGCTAACACAAAGCATTTTTAAAGGGATGCATATTTTAAATGTATACACTGTAAACTCAAGATCCACCTCCAAACTCTAGTGGCAGCAGATTTTTCTGGTTAAATACTGCATATATACTTTCTTACAGATTGAAAATGCATGTTTATAGCATGGTATAGATCTTTTTTTAAAAGAATCAATTAAAAGGTGCAATTTTTATGTCTATATGGAAAATTTCATATTAGGAGGTAGGACAGTAACTGTCATACCTGTTAAGAACACTGCCCTAAAGAACCTCTAAGTACTTTGAATTTTAATTAAAAAACCCCTACAGTTTTCAACTGTTTTTAATATTCTTTTTAGAGAAGACTTTGAAGTAGAGAGGAAAAAACTTAGTGTTGAGTCACAACACTATGAGCTGCATCCATTTTTATCCTAAAAAAAAAAAGTCAAATTCAAAGTTAATTCTGTTATATGTGCCATACTGAACAACATTCAACTGTAGTTTCAGGTAAAAAAAGGGAAATTATATACATATACATCTTTAACCCTAGCACCAGAACACCATCTCTGAGACCATAACATAATGCTCTATTTTTAAACATCATATCCTGCAATAAAATAGGTTAGCAGCTTTGAAAACCAGTAAAAAAATGCTTCTTGGACCTAAACTAATAAAGGAAACCAAAAAGTTTCCCTATGAAATGTTTAAAAAAAAAATACCCAAACCAAACCAAACAAGGGACAACCTTCCCCAAATTTTGCCAGTTCTGGAATTCAATTTCTAGGCACAATTGAAAACGTTGTGATGAAGTGTCTGACTAAAACTCCCCGTTCCAAACTGCACAAGAAGTGAAGAGGGGGCTCCTTTGCAAACCCTCTGTAGCTCACCCCACCAGGGATCTGTTCCCATACTGGAGACACACACTAGGACTGACAGAATGGGTCACACAATCAGCTCTGCCCTGTCCTCTAGACTCAGCAATGGCCAATACTGTTCACTTGGAGACATTCATCCACCTTTCTGCAAACTGAAGACATTCATCCATCCTCTGCATTCTCTAGTGCTCTTTAGGTTGTGATCAGCAACAATCATAGGGCTATCAGATCCCCTGCCAACCCTAATACTTTTTAAGACTTTTAATACAAAGAATGTAAAGTTATGGTTTAATATCAAGCTTTGAAACCAGGAGAAACAGTTCGTGAGATTTATTTTTTTTCCCCAATTAGCATATCAGAGTTTCTACACCGCTTCCTTCTGGAGTTCACCTATCACATTATGGCCTCTTTGTGGTGCCTCATTATGTGCTGATTTTTCTCGGAGGGCCTGCGGAAGCCCTTTTTGCAGTACTCACACCTGTGGGGGTAGTCTTTGGTGTGGATGGAGATGACGTGGCGCTTAAAGCCCGACGCGTCCGTGGTGCTGTACTCACAGTACTGGCACTGGTACACCTTCCTGCCACTGTGGGTCTTCATGTGCTTCTTCAGTTCATTCTGCTGCCTGAAGCCCCTTTTACACCTTTTGCATTTAAAAGGCAGGTCCTTGGTGTGAACGGAGAGGATGTGCCCACTGAGCACAAAAGGGTCGGAGGTTTTGAAGTCACAGTGCCTACACTGGTGGATCTTTTTCCCTTTATGGGTCTCACTATGCTTTTTGAGCTCTGAGGGCCGGTGGAAGCCTTTCTCACACACCTCACACTTGTGGGGAAAATCCTTGGTGTGCACTGAAATGATGTGTCGCTTCAGGTCACTGGAGTTGGTGCTCTTGTGGTCACAGTGGGGACACTGGTGAGTCTTATGGCCTTGGAAGAGCTCGGTGTGCTGCTGCAGCTCCTTCTCATCGGCGAAGGCCTGGGGACAGTGCTCACATTTAAAGGGCAGGTCGGTGCCGTGTTTGGTTTTGATGTGAGTTTTCAGGTTGGACTGGTCAGCACACCTGAACACGCAGTGCTGACACTGGTATGGCTTTTCCCCCGTGTGGGTCCTCATGTGCTTTTTCAGCTCCGAGGGGTGGCGGAAGCCCTTCCCACACTCCACACACACATGAGGGAAGTTCTTGCTATGGACTGCCAGCAGGTGCCTGTTGAGGAGCCCCTGCTCTGCAGTCTCATAGTCACAATATTTGCACTTGTGCAGCTTGGGCTCCTTGTCCCTCAGGATGAGTTTATTGGAACTCAATGGGCTCGCCTCTCTGTATCTTCTCGTGTACTCTGTAAACTCATGTGTTTTATCAACTTTATTTATAAGTTTATGGCTTTCCAGATGATTGTGGAAACTTACTTTTTTGTTAGTTGTAAAGTCACAGTCTGTACACTGGTATTTCTTCTTGATCATATGATCGGGATGGTTCTTCATATGCCTTTTCAAGAATCCTCTGGATTTAAATTTTTTCCCACAAATATGACAAGGGTAAACTGTTAAGGGCTGTCCATCAGGACCTATTATAACAGCTGTTTTTGAACAAACAAAAACAAGTTATGAAGGAAACACATTTACTGATGAAGAAGTTTTAAATCAGCCAAGTGCTGTTCAGATTCATGCACTTACACTTGCAGCAGAGAGAGAGTGGCTCAGTAGTTTAAAAACAACCAATCCACAGCACCTATAGTTTATATAGCTCTGTTTTAGAAACTGCTCAAACAGATCAGGAATATCACATGTGCACCGAATATAGCCATGGGTACTTTTTAATAGCTTGCAACATTCCAATGAATTGCATCAGCCCTGAGTGAACTGATTCTGAATAGCAAAATATGACATTTTCTAGGCACAGAACTGGAGGGGGGAAGGACACAGGAAATATGCAAATCATCATTTATAACTTTTAATTCTGCATCAGCTTAAAAAAGAGAAAAGGAATATGACCGGAGTAAGTGGCACTCCATGACAATACCGTAACCATCCAGTGTTTACCTGTTTGCCATTGCCTGGCCTCTCCTCTCCTCCTTTTCTTGGTTTTTTGTTTGAGCACTCTATTAGTGCTAATGCTATCACAAATCTGCAGGTACTGTGTTGCATTACCGTTTTTGTTTTCTAATCGTGTATCCAAGTTATTTCCTAGAAACAAAAATTAGACACCATAAAAAACCTTAAACAACTTGTTTCTTTGGGACTGACGACTGGAATTGCACAGCACAATTATCTACTTTTTAGAAACAAGCATTGCCCATTCCTCTACCACCAACATACATTAAAAGAAGTGTGCTAATAGGAACCACTGTCTATCTTTTCTGGCAAAAGTCAAAGGTATGATAGTTTAAACATTGACTGATTTCTAAATATATTCTTTGATTTTTATTTAACTTGTTTTTACTTCCTTACAACTGCATTATCTCTTTTCTGTCTGCAAAACTATATTAAAAACTTGGCAGTGCTTCCCAGCTTCCCCACCCCCTCTGAAGGCCTACAGACATTTAGAATTGTTTTCATTCAAAACAGTAGAGAAAGACTGTGGAGTCCTTCAATATCTAATTTATGGCTCATCCTTTGCATCTCTGATTAGGAGCACTGACACAGAAATGTCTATTTTTTCAAAGACAGTTTTAGTTTTAATGCTGTTAAAAGCTCTCACCTGCCGCTTGACCATCTTCGTATCTTCGGGGAAGCCTTCTTTCATCTCCTGCAGAAAATGGTATTTTAGTCATTATAAAATAATATTATTTTTAAAGATGCTGGTTTTGAAGGCCTGATAATGAGAGAAAACTAACGGAGCTAATAAGTAACAGGTTAACACAATCCAAGTGGAGATGTGCAGCTCAGTGTTGTGTACTCATGACCCTCAGGAGACAAAATCCCATCTCTGGGAGGAGTTAATATGCACCCCATCTGTGTTTGCATGCTCACCCTGCTGGCTCTCCTGCTTTCCATTATTAATATGCTTGTTTCTGCAAACTTTTAACCTCATTTATCCCCTCAGACAGCAATGCAGACGTTATCTGAAATGCACACTTTGCTGCTAAGATGGAAGCACGTTATCTGTCTGGAGTAAAGCAGGCAGATGAGAGGACTTGGTCCTTATCAGCCTCTCAGCACAATGGAGTTTTGGAGATGCACAAGGAATACCTCAGGAGCACATTCCTCACTTTGCACTGGAAGTATTTGGTGTTATGTGCCAAAGCCCTGTGGTTCTGAAACACTTTACCAGCCCAACTGTTGGGCTCTCATTATCACACCAAGGAATTTTCACTAACTTGCTTAATTAATTGTAATAGAAACTGTGGATAACTTGGTACCCCCTTAACAAACATTAAACACACCAAAATCCAAGGAAATTATACAAAAGAATAGACAGAATTCGTAATATATCCTAAGACACCTCCACTATTTGAAAACAAATCACCTTTTTTGCTTCTCAAATGAAGGACTAACAGGCTTAAAACATGTAGAGAAACTGAAATTATTATTAGGAATATATTTACATGTTTATTCCTATTATTCAATTTTTTAAGTCTTTCTCCCTTCCTTCTACTAATGTAAAATACTTAAGGCTGTTCTTGTTGTTTAAGATCTTCAACATGAAGCATCAAACCCCACACACTCTGTACATCTGAGCTGGCATCAGAAACAAAACAAAACTTCTCCTAACAAGCTTTCCTTTCTACTCCATGAAACTCAACACCCAGCAATCACTGGACGGCAGAGATCAGGAGCTGTTTTCAAACCCCAAGAACAAGGTGAGGTCATCCCAGAGATTCTGGCAGCTGGATGAGGGAAGAAAGAATGGCAGGGATTTTCAGGAAAGAAGCACAGGTTCCTACCGTAAGCAGCAGCCCAAGCAACGGGGACAAATGTTTTATTCACGCCAGAGTCCTCAAGCTGGGTGTCTGGAAGGGATGTGGCTTCTTCTTCCCCTACAATAACTTCCATATAAACTTCATCTGCTATTTCAGCACAGCCTGGATTAAGGGAGGAGAATAAATCTTTAATTTTATTCTGCCTGTTCTAACTTTTCCTTCATTTAATTTGCTCTCGCTCTGATTGATAGCCATTATAAATTAATTTTCTTCCTTTGGCATTTAGGAGATCATTGCTTATTCGGACATTCCTTAAAGAGAGAAAACATGTATCAATAAATACTAATCCAAAACAAATGCCCACAAAATTTCCAATATAAAATTTCTCATAAACTTGCAACTGATGACATTTGCCAGTTTGCCAGAAAGCTGCTTAATTCATAGTAGGAAAATAGAAAAATAAGAAGCTTGACTAACCTCATTAACTTCATCCATGGACATGTTAAATTTAATATAAATAATGAAATGATTGAACGGTATGCACAAAGTGCATTATCCACATCACTTTAGATAACTATAGCCTGCTTTTTGTTTTTAGGGAAGATGAGCTTAGTTTTCTACTATTTCAGGCTGAAGAATCCTTCAGAAAAAATTAAAAATGTCCTTGAGAATGATGGTTATATGGGTGTACAAACAGCATGAGAAACAAAAATGCTTCTTATTATGCTTACTAATATCTTCATCTTCCTGAGAGGAGTCCTTAACAGCCATGTAAACCATTTTTTCTCGCTGCATTCTCCCAACACCTCCTTGTTCAATGACTCCAGCTACAGAATGGCCATTGTGAAAGTCACTCTCGGTGACAATTTCTGTCCCACCTTGAACAAGAAGAAGTTACACACATTAAGCCCATGTGAACAAAGCCACTGTAAGATTAATTTCAGATTCAAGTATTTTTTTGACTTGCCGGGACCACCTCTCTGAGAGTAGCTCAGAGAACACCCCTGCTGGGAATGACTTCTCAGCCAGCAGAGATTTTGGTTCTCCCTGCTGCTGCACGAGCAGTCTGTCCCTTCTGTCCCTGGAGACTGACAGCCCATCCCCAGAAGAACAAACTATATTTTGGGAACAGGGCCTGGGAATGATCCAGAGGCTTCAGGTCCAAGAACCAAGAAGGGGATTCTGCTTTTTCAGGGACACAGGTGAGCTGTGCATCCCCTCAGAGCACAGGGAGTGCTGGTTTATCCATGGGGAAAGTGAACTGCAGAGAATTCTGAGTCCCTTGGTTCACCTGTAGTCCCAGGAATCCTCCCCTCTCTCTGTAAAGGCCACGAAAGGCTCCCACCAACAAAAGGGATCCACTCCAGAGGCTCTGCTGTGCTGACACACTTGTGTCTTGCAAAGTCAGAGAAAAGCAGCAGCTGAAAAAACAGCTGCAGACACACAGCCACTTCTACATTTGAGCTTTGGCTGCCTGAAAATAGCCCTGCTAATCAAAAAGAACTCGAGACTAATCCACCCCCAGTATTTGCTGCATCTGGGCAGCCTCCACAAATGTCACGTTCTACAGAACACTCCAGTCACTGGATTACATGGAATTAAGAACAAACAGAAAGACCCTGAAACACTTCACACTACTGGAAGAATAAATAGGATTTCAAGGTACCTATTTCAACATCATCTTCAGCTTCAGCTTTAAATATGTAGACTTTGATAACTTCTGAACCAAAGCCATCATCTTTAGCAACATCATCATTTGCCACTTCGGTACTGATTTTCAAGGGAGTGCTTCCTATATGGTCCAACTTCTCTCCAACATCATCCACTGCAAAGAGAAGAGAATAATCATGAGGTTCAAACACATTTTTAGCAGTCAAAGTAATCAGTAGCATGATTTTCTCCAGTATTCTCCCCATGCACAGAAAAGGTTTGTATTCATAAGTGGCCTTTAAAAGCAGCTCATCTCAAGGAACTTAAAAGATTCCAGATGTTCAGTATTTTACTGCAACTCAGGAAACACAGCAGGAATTACAGAATGAAGGACACAAGAGGGAGCTTCTCATCAAAGGGAATGAGGTAACTGGTTATGGCTGAAACTATTACTCTTAGAAAGCAAAAATTTATCAATAATTGAAATTAAACATCTATACAAAAGTGTTAAGAATTAACCCAGAATTGCCCATTACACTCTTAAGAGTTCTCAAAAGTTTCACCCTGACACATGGTGACTAAAATTTAGTGGCTGAAACTCTTGTGGAATGTAATGACTTGGAGTATATTCCCAGCTAAAGAAGTGTGTATCAAAACTCTGACTATATCTTCTCCCTAAAAGAAATTATGATTTTATCCACTTTATCACTTGAAAACATACACATTAATGAAGATTAATGCATAATATACAGCTGATTAAAAGATGCAGTGACAATAAATCCAAATACTACTATGAGAGATTGACTTCTCATTCTTTACACAACTCACTCACTGATTGTTTGGTCTATACATTCAAAATGTTCATTTAATTTCTAAAAAAAAAAAATACATCCAAACTATGAAAAGCAAGATATTTTGGTAAAAAGGGCATTCATAGAGATGTCCATAGATCCACCTCAAATTGCCAACACAGAGGGCACTGAACTCAGCATCTCTCTGACACATGTACTGACACACTTCTCTCCAAGGACAGATTTAGCTTCTGTGCAGATGGTCAACACAAACCTGTGCAACGCTCAACACCCACTGAAGTCCTCTAAAAAGAGAGAATCCCACAAAATGTAGGCAAAATCTGAATGAAATACATTCCAGGGAAACAGCATCTTACTGCACATGTAACATTAAAATATGTGTGCACTAAGCAAAGAAAAACTCCTTAAAATGAACACTGAAGTGACAGCAGAGCTTCCTGAGTCCATGGGGATGCCGAGGCTCTGATCCCTGGGAAAGGGATTTCCTGGGATGGCTGCAGTGGTCCCCAGTCCCCTCCCAGTTTCCCGCCCCCGGGCAATGGTGGCTGCTCCCAAGAGCTGCTTTAACCTCCCTGAGCACTGGGCTAAACTGGAGTCACTTTAAGCCTTTAATGCTGGGGCAGTCACTGGAGGTGGGAAGGAGCAGGGGCCTCTCCTGCAGCATGGGGAGTGGGAATCCATCCCAAACTAAGCTCTTCCCACCCATGGAAAGGATTCCACGGACACCCACCCAGCTCACAGCACTGGGAAACCTCATTTCTATTCACAAATCTTGGACTGCACCAGGTCACTACAGAAGTTACTGAGGACAGAACTGGATAAAATGTAGGTAAGTACAAGTAAATACCTGTTTTCATTTTAGAACCTCTGTTAAGTCTATACTCTGATGAAAATTAATATTCTGAGCTGGAGGGGACCCACAAGGATCATCAAGTCTAACTCTTAAGTGAATGATCCACATGGGGATTGATCCCACAACCTTGGTGCTACCAGCACCAGGCCCCATAACTTGAAACATCCATAGAAAAAATTTTAAAAATGCTGGTTTAGCTGTTTGGTGGGGTTTGAGGGTTTTTTTTTTTTTTTTTGATAACTAAGAAATTCATTCCATTGCTGAAAAAGTACCAAACATGGATCAGGTAAAAAAATTTCCTCAGGAAGAGAGGTTTGTTTTTTTTTTTTTTAAAATTAAAAAAGCTTCCTGAATGTACACTGAAATCGATGCCAGGAACATCAGTACCTTAAAGAGTGAGAGTCTGACAGGTGCTGCACAATGTTTGTGTGACCTGGCAGGACACTGGGAACAGTCAGAGCACAAACACTGACAGAGCCACAACACAGAACCTGCAATATTCCTCTGACACACAACTTTCCCAGCACCAGGTCATTAAACCCCTTTATAACCACAGTGGGAGTGTTACTGCACCTGCTAATTGACATTTGTTTTGCTGCCATAATGGGGTTGCCAGAAGAGAGATGCTGAAATTCCCTTATCTTGGAATAAGTATTTCCATACATTTACTAAGCATCAATTTATTAAGGACTATTTTTTTTCTGCAAGGCTTTTAACATTTATAAAAGTTTCTTATGCATGTTCTGGAAAATGATAAATCTAAGTTTGATTTAATACAATGACCATTCCCTGTGTGTCTGAGTGTTGGAAGGACTGGAGGTAACTCACAGTACAATGAAGGATTATACACCCAGCTCTAGGACTGCCAAAAAAGAGTATTCCAAAGCTTACAAACCCTGTAAATTTAGAACTGGGAGGTGGTAATAAAGTTCATTTCAAATCTGCAACTCAAGCAACACCAACTTTTTCTAAAGTCATACATTTTATAAACACAACCAGATTAACAGAAATAAGTATTTCTGTCCTGAGAGGTTATTTAACAACAGCAACTTCCTGCTGAACAGGGGAGTTATCACATGTGTGACAGGAAGGTTTCTTTATGGAAAAATTTCCAACTATTTAAGTAATATTATGTGACAGTGACTGTGTACCACTATGAGGCTGGTGAAATAATGTAAGAAAAAAATCCCACAATTTTAGATAGTTACCAGGACATCAATTTCAATACAATAAACACTACATAAAGAAAAAAAAAAAGAGGAATTTTTCCATTTTTATAAGAATGTTTTCACCAAAAAAATCACCCCAAAACATGAATATAGCATATACACTCACACACTGTGTTTTAATATTGCCTGTAAAGTCCTCAAATCTTCAATATCCTTTAAAAATGGGGAGTCCTGTTTTAGAGGGGCAAACTTACAATAGTATTTTTAACATTTGTGGTTACTTCTACACCATTAACCATCCTGTGTATTTTCAAAAAAAATCAGTCTTTACAATTTAAGCCAAAAAAATGGAAACTTATCACGAAGTTTGTGTATCCAGGGCCTCTGGGATCACTCTTCTCAAAAAGCAAATGTGTAATATACCAAAATTTGGAAAATATCAACTGGGCTGAGAAAATGATACCAATATAAACTGTCATCTCTAAGGTGCTGCTTTTTGTTTCAAATACAACAAAACACACTGAATTGACAATTGCTTCCGCTTAAAATTCTGTCTTATAGGAAGTGAATTTCATGGCTTCCATCTACCTTTTAAACAGATTTAGGAAAAACAACACAGCAGGACAAATAACTTTTTCAGGTTACAAAATATTGTTGTTTTTCAGAACAACTCATGAAAATATTCTATTGTGTAAGTAAGATGCCTTCAATCACTGCTAACCCATCAGTGCTGAATTATGTGCTGCTTTTCCCAGGGATAGCTCAGGGGAGTAGGGAATGCTTCCTTTCTGTCAATGGAATATCAAAGTGTCTTCCAGCTCTGATTCACCCACCAGAAGCATTACAGTCCCTTAAAATTAACTGAAAAAACGCAACAGAGAACCTCCACACACAGATGCTGAATCTTCCTGAGTGAACAAGCTTTAAAGGAAAACTCAGCACACTCCCAGTGTCAAACTTACCTGGCTTGGCTGTTTTCAGGTGTGTGATGTCCAGATTCACCGTGGATTGCCAGCTCCCAATCCATGTGATGCCTCACATGCACTATGCTGGTGATACCACAGCCACCAGAGGAGCAACACGAGGGCAAGATAAGTCCCATGCTTTGACAATTCTCCGGGTTTTTCTAATGTCTGATCTACTTAAGTCCCATAGGTTCAAATAGAGGAGTAGGAATCCTAAAATGTTTAGCAAATGAGGCAACAGTGTAAGACACTAAAAAGGAGGTGTTGGTGGCACAGTACCTTACCCCCGGGCCAGCTCCAGTGTGGGTCAGTGGTGGCTGTGAGGTCACCAGAATAGTGCATGGGGCCGGCACGCGGAGCGGGGGCTGGCAACCCGCTGTGGGTCTGAATATCGCAAACCTGAAAAACAAAAGAGGGGAGGCTTCAGCTCCACTGCCCACTGCCCCTGCAGCACGGGATGTGCTGCTCACAGCTCCATCTCCCTCTGACAAGGGCTGGGGTCAGGGGCCCACCACTGTATTTTGGATTCATTTCCTTCCTACCACGGTGTTCTGATGGTTTAAACAAGGGATCGTGAACACCCTGTGGTATTTGTGTCGTGAACATATCAAAAATAGATATTTTAAGTCCTATGCTTATAAAGCTGGTTTGAAAATGCTGAGTTTATCTGCAGAGTAGTGATAATCTTCCAATGAAAATTTTCAATCACAAAATCATACACAGATAGTCACACAACTATCAAACTGAACTTGCTATTGTTGAAATAGTATTTATACAAAGAATATAACTACCAGAAGTGTATGAAGTACCTACATGGGAAGGTCACCTCAACATGGTGAAAAATCACTTTTCAGTAAAGTCCCTTCCAACCCAACCATTCTATGGTTCTACCGTTTAAGCTGTAACTCCAAACAAGCATAAGGGAAATTAAGATTCCACAGTCAGTTCCATTCCCTAAAATGTCGTATTTTGGTAGTTTCCCACATGTGTTCCACAGAACAACTCGCGGTATTCCCTAAGGGCATTATCTGGCATTTTATGTAAAGTCTTCCCTTTTTAGATGCTAAATTTCATTGAAAGACAAGTATGTATTTTGAAATTCTTTAAAAGTATCACTTTGGTGTGATTTACCTTATAAAACAGTTCAACAGTCCATATATACACCCAAATGAAGTACTATAAAATTCACTTTCTACAAAATTTACAACATTTGATAATTGAAAAAATATAAGTAAATAAAAAGTTTGGACCTGCTTGATAAATGGAGGCCTTTATCTATTCTCCACAACACATTATCTCCATATACAAAACAAATTCAAGGGCAATATTTGAACAATAAAAAAAACCAAACCAAAACTTGCGTAAGAATGATTCATTTCTGCTGACAAAAACACCATAGTAGACATTTTGTGGGGTCAGGCTGCCATCCCCAGCACAACACAGGCTCAAAACTTAGGAAATGCAACAGAGCTCATCTTTATCAGTGAGCCAGATGAGGGGATCAGCTTTGCAGGTGACACCGAGGTGGGGGAGTGCTGGTGCTGGAGGCTGGGAAGCTCTGCAGGGAGTCTGGACAGGCTGGATCCATGGGCTGAGGCCAATTGTGGGGATTCAGAGGTGCCAGGTGCTGCCCTTGGGCCACAACATCTCCATGGAAAGCTCCAGGCTGGGGCAGAGGGGCTGGGAAGCTGGAAAGGCCCTGGGGTTGCTGGTGACAGCAGCAGGACATCAACCCAGGGGTGCCCAGGCGGGCAAGAGGTCAAAGGCTTGGATCAGAAATGGTGTCCAGTGGGATCAGGACAGTGCCCATTCCCTGTGCTGGCACTGCTGGGGCCAGCTCGGGGACCCTCAGGACAAGAGGGACATTGAGGGGCTGGAGCATGTCCAGGGCAGGGAACAGAGCTGGGGAAGGGGCTGGAGCCCCAGGAGGGGCTGAGGGAGCTGGGAAAGGGGCTCAGCCTGGAGAAAAGGAGGCTCAGGGGGCACCTTGTGGCTCTGCACAACTCCCTGACAGGAGGGGCAGTGAGGGGGGATTGGGCTCTGCTCCCAGGGAACAGGGACAGGAGGAGAGGGAATGGCCTTGAGCTGTGCCAGGGGAGGCTCAGGTTGGATACTGGGAAAAATTCCTTCCCTGAAGAGGCTGTCCCAGCCCTGTCACAGCTGCCCAGGGCAGTGGTGGAGTCCCCATTCCTGGAGGGATTCAAAAGCCATGTGCATGTGCTTCCTGGGGACACGGTCAGTGGTGGCCCTGGCAGTGCTGAGAGAATGATTAAACTCAATAATCTTACAGCTCTTTCCCAACCTAAACGATTCTATGACTGCCTTAATTTATCTAAATGATTACTTAAACCAAAATCCTAGATGAATAATGTAGCTTCCAACTGTGACTATTCAGGCACATCATGATTACACATATATAAAAATTTAATTTGCTGAAAACTAGGTCTCAAAATGGCTTTGAAACACTGTGAAAGCCAAGCTTGAGAACACTTGACAAAACCATGAATGTGTCAGACACACGTGGGGCCATCAGGTAACTGAAAGCTTCAGATGCTCTGGTCTAAGTGCAGGATCATCAGCATCAATCACACGCATCTCTCTCAGAAGGAATCCCAGAGATGACTGTACTTACAATGACAAGGGAAATAGCCAGTTACAGAATAAACTCATCCTAAGTACTCTGTCCGAAAGGAGTAATTCGTTCAGTGAAACAACTGACTGTAAAAATTGTGTTCCTTTAGTTACAAAAACACACAGGGGTTTTTTTGTTGCAGGTCTAATTTGCTTTACAGACTCATTTTTGAAGTTCTTTTTCAAAAAACCTTCTGTTAGTGACACAGTAATGACGGAAAGCTTTAAAAATCATTGCTGTTCATCCTATACTGAATGAAAATAAATATCAAAATATATTTTGCGTAAGAGATAAATGTTATATGACAGTGAAATCATTATAATCATGAATAAGTTGTGTCCTCTGTCATGAAATTTTTAATAAATGCAGCCTGTTGTGAACAGACTGACACTTTGACACACTTGGCATTGACTTTTAACATATTGCTTATGACTAAATAAAATTTGTTTTGACCTACTCACATTTCAATAAGCGATTTGAAGAAGTAAAAAATATTAAATTACCTGGCATACATTTTGTCAAATTTGTGTAGCAGCAACAACTGGTACCTTGGGTATAATGTAACCACTGAAGGAACATAAAGTACCCAGGGTTCTTTCAGCTACCTGTCAACAAGCTCATATGGAGTTGGATGCTGTGTGGGAACTGGAATGTGTTAATGAGCCAATCCATTAATGAACATGACCCCTTATTTCCAAGTTCAGCCCAGAACAGCACAACAAACAATGACATGCCCATTATAATTTTTAATACAATGTGGACACATTGAGAAAACTTGGAGTTAGAGATCTTAAAAAAACTATTTCTTTGTGGATTCTCCTGATTAAGCCCAATATGTTATTTTTACATGAATGTGCATAGCATTGTAATATACCTGTGGTATTTCTTAGAAAAGAAGTAGTATATTCAAAATGAATGGAATGTTTAACTTTCCAAGGTGTTTTTCTTATATTTCCTGGAATATCTAGTTTCAGAAACAGAAACATACACACCCACTCACTCAGGAGCACCAGTGTCCTTCTCTTTCTTGTCATATCAGTGATTTTGCATCCAAACCCCCAAATCCAGACACCAGGACTTAAATGGGCACCAGCCTATTCCCTGAGCATTCCAAGAGTCCGGTTAAAGGAACTTCTCCCCACTAGAGCACTTCCAGCTCAGCTCCCTCCTGCTTCCATCTACATCTGTGGACTTACAAGATATCATCAGGTAGTCTTCAGATGTGCTCTTGCCATCGTCGTCGTCCTCGGTTTTGATGGTGACCGTGGAGCCAGGGACAGTCCCCGCTGCCTGGATGACGGCTTCCGAATCCGAGTTTGTCACCAGCACCTCCTCCGAGACCATGGTGGGCGAGTCGGCCCCGCCCACGGAGTCCTGCACCACGTGCTCCAAGTGTCCCTCAGGGCCTGTGACAAGGTCTGCCACGAACACCTGCTCGGGAACTCGCACGGTTTCTGTGATCAGGTCAGAAGTCAGCACGTGGTCACTGGTGTCCAAAGCCTCTTCAATGGCAACATCGGCCTCCAACACGGAGTCGGGAACGATGACGCCCTCGGTGACCACGTCCGTTTCCGTGATGATGTCGGGCCCCTGGACCACCTCAGCTGCCAAGCCATGATCAAGGGTTATCCCATCATCTGTGACCACGTCTGAAACCAGGACAGCTTCGGGGACTGACACAACAATGTGGTCTCCATCGATGTGAGCAGTGCCAGCCATTCCAGCCACTAGGGGACAACCATCAACCAGGAGAAAAATGTTAATTATTGCACCAGCAACTGGTTTATCTAAAGACTAGAGTTATCACTCCATAGACAAGTTAAACACAGATGTAAAAATCTGTTACTTCTCCACATCCATGTTTTGCATTTCACCTGATAAACACTGTCCAAAGCAGCCTGTTCTATACAATATAAGATAAACAAAACATACCACTTCAAGACATAATGTGGAGTTTGTCCCAAACTTAGGTTTTACAATGAGGATCTGTTAAAAACTAAAGGCCAGTTTACAATTCAGTCTGTTTTTTTTAAAATTCCCAGTTAGAAAACAGTTCATTGCAGCAGCAATGTGAACCTTCACAGAATTCTTGCGTGACACTGGAAGTGTGGTAACAAACCATTAATTGCTCTTCCAATAAAGGAACTCATCCTTTGGACCGCAAGGGCCTTGTTAAAAATAAACACCCAGTTGTATGCAATATTTACAGCAAAATTTTCAAAACTTGCCACATCACAATGAATGGCTGGAGGTAGAAGCCTGGTTTTCATTAACAAACTGGACTGGCCAGTCATATTTGCAGATTACTTTTCTAGACATAACAAAGAATGCACAGTGAACTATTTTAATACACAAACAGCAGTTTTAATCTTGAAAACACTCAAGAAAATGGTTCTTACCAGAATGAAAAAAAAAGTAATTAACATTATTCAGTGTTGTAATTCAAATGCAAATATCTTGGTATAAAGACATGGTCCTTCCCAATACCTGAGAAGGTCATCTCCTGGATTTTACTCATTATTTTTAATAGTTAAAATGTTTACCAAAATCCTGCATGATCATAGTGTGAGGCATTTTGGATTCCTGTGTTTGCAATCCAAGACTTCCACCACCTGGATCCATATTCAGCCAAATTCATTCACAAATAACTGCAATAAAACAGAAATGAGAAATTATGTTTAACAATGTTCTTGTGTTGGTCAGCTTTACTGGATTGATGTGTTACACTGACAAACACAGAGAAGTATTTACCCAAAAATTCAAGAAAGTCATAAGCAATACTTCATACAATTCACTTTACTGTTGTGGTTTATACTTTTTTGACCTTAGCATAAAAATTGTATTAGCAGTTGTGCACAAAGCCGCCTCTGCTCTGCCCCTGTCTGTACCGACTCATTAACTAATTATCAACACTGGTGATTCTGGATGTGTGGAGCGACAATGAAGGAAGTGGAGAATTGTATTGGGAGCATCAATTTTTCCAATTATTTTAAGATTTTGATATATGAGACACTTCAAAAGCAATTTTAACATGTAAATTTAATTGGAGATGCTGAATCTCTTTGACAAGTACAGTTACACAAAGTCACTTCCAGAGCAGGAGAAAGGATGTATCATTTGACAGAATGTTCCCATAAAACACAGGAGAGAAGGATAAAATCAGCACTCCAGCATTGCTACCAAACACTGACGTGTGGGGATTCTGAATTATTTTGCAATTTGCTGCAACCCAAAGGACTTAACACAAGTTCTCAGATTAAGTGACCCCAGAGAAGGTCCCACAGGATCAGAAAGAGCTCAAGGCTTTCACGGGTGAAAAATCTTTACTGCCCTCTCGTATCCAAGAATCAGAAAAAGTGACAGAATCACAGAGCAAACAAGGAGCTTTAGGAGCTGTGGGAAGTGACTGCAGAGTCCAAGATCAGAATTATGTGATCTGGGTGGTACGGAGAGGAACAGGGACTACAAATCCCTCATGGGTAAGTCTCCAAAGTATGGTGCTTTCCTCTTGTAGCACCAACCTTGCTTCTGCTCTCCTAGATCTCATGAAAGAAATTACCAGTACCCCACAATAAAAATTTGTTAAATCTCAGCATCTAAATCCAAACTATGATGGAATCTCCAATTACTTTGTGGCAGAACACACTTGACAACCCCACTGCAGTGAGTTCTACCTCAAGAGTCAGCATGGCCTGGGAAGGTGAATAATGAAACAAGCCAAGGTGTAGGAACAAGTGCCCAAAATCTGAGACACCTCTGAAGCAGAATCAGGGGCCCAGAAGAGCCAGGACCTCACACAACTCCTGAGCTCCTCCAGCAAAAGTGCCCAATGATGGCAATTGCAAGGAAAAGCCACTGATCCACCCCAAGGATGTCTGAATTCAAGAATATGAAGAAAGTCGAACATTATCCATGAGGAAAGTTGGCAAGGATTTTACTAACTCGACTCCACTCCAAAATCAAATTCTGTCAGCATTGTAAGGATCACAGAGCAGCTCCAGAACCTCAGTGCAATGCTCCATCACTCCCAAATTATCACCACAGCCATCCAAAATTCTCAAAACAGCTAATGAATCCTTGCTAGTACATAATATAATTCGGTTCTAGAGTATATAGAACTCATTTAACTATTTCAGAATTAAGGAAACATCTAATATTTCCTGACGATAGCCTTTACATTCAGATAATCCTTTTCTCAGTGTAAATGCATATGAAAAATTATCTTAACTTACATCAATCTGAGATTACAGGAAGAATATGCCAGACTTTTTTTCCTTCTCAATAAGCAACTTATTTTCAGACTAAATAATTAGATGCACAACTATATTACATATTGTGGCACATAGAAAAATTTAATACAAAGTAGGACTATAATTTGAATTTAAATTTCTGCAGGGAAAGCAAATTATCACTAAAAGGAGTATTTTCCTGGTAGTTAGCAGGACTAGAAAAAAACCTAGTTATGGGATGGCACCTTCTGTGCATGGAATGTCAGCAATCCCTTAAACTTCCCCTAAAATCAGAGATGGATGATGACACACAGGCAACAACCCCGCTGAAGCTGTGCCAGTCCTATGAAGAATGTCCTTGTAAACCCTCATTGCAGACAAAGGACGGACTTGAAACAACCATACAACCACAAATGTGTTTTTTATATCAACTTTGGGATCTTAAAGAATGCAGGGATGCAGGAAAAGCCCTTCCTGTGACTGCTGGAAGAATTAACCCTGGCTAAGGCCTTCACCTCCCCCCAAAGTCACTGGTTCTGCTCACAGGTTGCAGCAGTGCAGATGATGCAGTTTCACATGTCACATATGCAGGCAAATCTTGTTATTGGGAACAGCAAAAAAATGCCATGCAGTGATTAATTGTGGTTCTTCTCAGCTTCCTCCTGTAGTACACTGTGTAACACACCCACACCACCACAGACAGATCCAATCACGGCTTTGGAAGGGGAGAAATCAGGCAGAAAGCCACAGTTCCACACCCTGTCACAATCCCAAACTTACCCATTCCTCTCTAACTTGTAACATCTCAAGTTTTTCCTCTCAATTCCCCTTCTCCTCTGGGTATTTAAAATGTTTTATCAGCATCAGCCAATAAAATATTCACTTTACAATATTCCATTAGTTTTTTCATTGATTTTTTTTTTTTAATTACAGCATGCTATCTTGGCCCAGGAAAGAGCACATTATCATCAGATCCCCAAATGACGTATTTCATGCAACCTACACTGAGACTGCCAGAGCAGTGTCTCAAAGCTAAATTTTTAAAATATGTCTGTATCTGGAATGGTTTTGCTTTTCTGAAAAATAACAGTTCTCTTTCTAATGAGCCTGAGGTTCATTTCAACCTATTTCAGCTCTTTATGCCAAAGCCCTTCCTTAGATGGGGCTCAGCTGAGACAAGCAATGAATTTTAGAGTAGAAGGGATATCTGACCTCTCTGACTACAACTGTAAATTACTTCAGCACTTGGCATTTTTTTAAATCAAGGATAATGGTTGGCAGTTTGGAATGATCTAAGAACACAGAATAGCAACACTCAACTGAAAAACTGGTGGAAGTTCCCAGGATACACATGGATCTGTTCTTAGCTTACTCTTCCTAAAGAAAGCATCATAAAATAACCAGCAATATTTTCATTTTAGAGAGAGTTTAAGAGAACACTCCAAATGCAAAGATCTTCAGCAAAGCATTTCAAGGAGGAAGAATAACAACCAATGCTTCAGCTATTCTACCCTTCCCAGGAAAAACTGGGTGCCACTGGTGTTCCCAGGGGGACAAGGAAACTCCCAAACCCTGTGCTGGCTTCCAGGCATTGTTGCCGTACTTCAAATGTGTGTAACATAAACAATATTTCTACAGAATGCCAATTACAACATGCCAATTACAGTTTAAATACATGCTCTTTATTTATCTGGCTTTAGGAATACATTTTGTGTGGTCCTGCAAATGTGAAACATCTCCCCAGTTTACACACAGACCTTTATTCCCAGTAGGTTCAGGTGGTGCATTTTCACATGAAGCCTAATTGCATGGTCAGCCCTTAACCTCTCCTTTAAAATAGCGTATTTCTTCTAAATAATTTACATCTTGTTTACATGGTCCAAAGGAAAACACATCATCATGCACTGCTGGTGTTTTGAATATTCACAAGCTGCCTATGAGATTTGCATTAAACCAAAAGGACCAGGCTTAGACACAGAGCAATGTAACAATAAATAAACTTCTACACCGTTGAAAAACACAAACCAGATGCCGTGTAACCATTTAATTTCTTAATATTCAAGTTAAAGACGAAAAAATTATCCTCCCCTGATGACACTTCACCGTTTTTTTTCCTGTAATTTTAATGCAGCAACTGACAGAAACGCAACGAGAAACGTCCTGCTTGCGCAGATATCTTAATCAGAAAACGCCAATTAGTAAAATAACCTGCAGGTTAACACAAACCCTTGGCAGAGAACAGATTGGGTATCAAAAGCCAGCATATCCATTTTAAAGTCCTTTATTATGTCCACCTAGGAAGCACTACGAGAACTTACACTCTAAATCCATTTAAAACGCCACAGACAAAATCAGTGAGCAAGATTGTGTCTCGCTGCCTGAAACGCGCTAAAGGTTCTTAACACAAAATAATAAATAATAACATAGCAAAAAAAATATTACATCCACGCGTTGTACCAACAAAACTTCCCGTAGTAAAAATCACGGGCAGAGCCAGCCGGCGGCTGCCCAAGGGCCGGAGCTGCCGGTGCCCGCTGTCGCCGGCGGCGCTCCCCTCCCTCCCTCCCTCCCGCGCGTGCCCGGCGCGGGCGCGCCCGCGGTGGC
>WEKY01057664.1:1286956-1326879 GCA_013390045.1 Picathartes gymnocephalus | reverse complement strand
CCCCCCCCCTTTTTTTTTTTGTTTTAAAGGGTAAAGCCACATAACACAGCAGACACCAAAGTAAATTCAGTAGGAAGAACATCCCAGTTGTTTTGTCTACCTCTAGCAAGAGACAGACATTCTTATGACAAAATAATTTTAAACTGCCCAATGCAGTTAAGGAATGAAGGGGAAAATACCTGGAAAAGGTAATGACAAAATTGAACACTGGGGGAATGATGAGAGAGACTCAGTTTAGCCACCTCTGCTCTTACCAGCACCATGGGTATTGACTGCACTGCCTTCTCTGTTCCTCCTACTCCTTTTCAGAGCAGTGGTGGAATATCAAATTGAACACTCTCATTCTGTGGTCACTCTGAGGTTGCTACAACAGAGCTGGATTGAGGTCAACAACCACCACATTTTGTCAGATTGTGGCACCACCCCACGCTGAGAAGCGACAGAAAAAAGCAATTCACAGAGAAATGTCAGACACTTTTGGTTCTGAATTTCTGAGGTCAGAATGGTTTAAACTGATAGTCTGGGATCTAAACAGATGTGCTAGCACCATTTTTATGTGTTTATGAAGATAAGAGAGGGAACCAGTCTCACTTCTTTTATTTCTGATGGAATTTATAGCAGTAGAAGTAAACCGAGTGAAATTTGCCCACTTTGAAAATTTTGTTACACTGAGGGGACAAACAAATATCAAAAAACCCTTTCTAAAATCCTTAAATTCTGAATTTGTCATATAGTTTCACATATTACCTAATACTAAGGAAAATAATTTAATATAAATCACAATATAATGTGCTTCAGACTTTTTAAAAAAATGGGAAGTAAATCCCAGTCTTCAATCTCTTTAATTTGTTATTTAGTGGCAAGGAGGTCAATCTTCCATAACTTCGTTTGTTTTCCTCATTTACAAAAAGCCAGCCAGGGTAGTTTTAAAGGCAAACCATTCCAACTTTTGGGATCAACAGTGGAGGAAGACAAAGCGAAAAAGACAAGGAACAAGAGAATGGGTCTGTAAGTATTTGATAAATCTTGGACTAGAGGGAGGCCAGGTCCTTGGCTGTGTTTGTACCACACTGCCAGGGCCACACCCTTGTGCACTGCAGTAACAGGGATTCACAGGAAGCTGCCACCAATTACACAGTAAATAAATGAGACGTTAATGTTATATCAGCTTTTCTTTTACAGTTATCCTCTATACCTTCTCTTTGCAATAACTTAGTGCTCTCTAATAAGAATGACAATTTCCTCTGCGTCCCACCAGGGTGTCACTTCTCTCTCAGCACCTGGGTCGTCCAGTGATCACACAGCTTTCCAAGACATTTCTGATACAGGAAGCACTTCTTCTTAGTATCTCTGTATCTAAATAGATTAGAATTAAATCAGTAGCATGACACACACTCCCCAGTATGCTTGCTATTAAAATAATCTGTATCTAATAAAACTACATTTTTATATATTTCTTTTCTTAGTATGTGCTGTTTCTGAGTGTGCACTCACCAAGAGCTTTGGGAGATCATTTTCATGCAAATAACTGAAAGCATTACCACTGTGTGCACACAAACTGAAACAGCTTTGGAAATATTTAAAAACATTTCAGCAGGGTCTGTCATATTCCTGAAGAAAACACCTGCATAGTGAAAGGTGGCTGTAGGCTTTCTGTTAGCTTTCATCTTTACTTAGTGACAAATACGATCAATTTAGTGATGATTTGTATTCAATTCCAGGACAGATGATATAATTAATATGCAGGGCGTGTAATTAATATGCAGAGTATGTAATTAATATGCAGAGGGATGTAATTGATACGTACCTGGTACTGTCTCGCCTCTGGATAAACTGGATAAGGCAAATCCTTCCTGGGATAGCCAAACTCATCCTGCCGGGCTCGGGACTGAGGGGAATAGTCTGATACTGGATCTGCTGTCCTTAGAGGCTGAGCATATATGGGACTATGCAAAAGAGAAAAAGGTTATCAAAACCTCATAATATACTGCAAATTGCACAAAGAGTTAGTTTGAACTGGAATATAAAAATATTAAAGCTCACTACTGCATGCATGGCATTGAGGCAATAACATCTAAATGGTCTTCCAAGTTCATTTTACTGTCAAACCCTCATCTTGCAAACAGAGGAGAGTGAATTTATAGAAGAAACATTTTCTTTAAGCTTTTATTTTCTTTTAACTGTCACGACAAAAAATGCCACAGTATCTAAGTTTCTATATTCCTACAATTATTTTCAGAATGTTTTAAATTCACTTAAAAATTTATATAGCTATACCTTCAACATTTTCAACATTTATATTGAAAAAAACCAGACCTCCTTGAGGAACTGAAATATCAGCAAGCTCCAGCCTGTGTCTGCAGCAGAACCCTGCTATACGTGAGCAGACTTGTGCTCTCACTGAGCTGCACCCTGGCAAACAAGTTCTCTGCAGAAGTTGCAGTAAGAGCTGCAGCAGCTGGCTGAGTGCTGAGGGAGATTCAAGTGAGGAGGCACAAGCAGGGAACTGTGTTTCTAAACAATAATGAAATGAATGCCTCTGGGATTAGAGGAAAACCAGAGAAGCCTCTGGATAAAGCAGTATTTTAGGATTTGTGTGTGAATAATCCAGTCAAAAGCTTTGCCATTTACTGGACCTTTGTCGCTTGCTGTGACACTGGCAAAGCTGCAAAGTCATTCTGAGTCTCCAAACCAGGGTATAAAGTGAAAATGAGCACAGAAGACAAAAAATAGCAGCATACCTGTAATTCTGCCTTTGATTTGGGATTGAGGCATCATTAAAATCTTGTCTTTTCAGTACAACTTTTGGAATTTGTCCAGCCCAGGCATCCTGTGTGTAGGGGATCACGTGGTTACACAGAACAAAACGACAACAAATTAGAATAACCAGCTCTCCAGGTACAGTATGTCAGAAGGTATAAACCAGTTTTCCAAATACAAAATATAATGTCTGGTCTACAACTCACAGTCTGGGATGTGAGAAAGCCCTAAGTCCTGCAGCCCTGACCCAAAAAGATTCCTTTTGCAAAGGCTTTCCCTCCCTACCAAACTGCAGGACTGTGTCTGATTCACACCTTGGGAACAACAGCATCAGCAGGACTAAATTCCAAATTAGTTAAAAATTGAACAGCACCATCTTCTGGTAAAGGCAGGCTCAGACCTGCTGCATTGTCAAGCTATTGATACTTTACAGATGGATTTAGCAGAAAATAATGTAGCAGACCAGATTATTTTCTTCCTTTTCTCAGACAGCCTTCAATGTCTCCTTCTCACACACTGTGTGCCCCTTACTATGTAAAATAACCCCTTGAAGTCCCAAACTAGGAAATGGACACATACAAATATTCCCTTTTAGTGATTCTTTGTATTTTATATTGGTTTTTAATGGTATTTATCCATCTTTTCTCTTGATACCCACTAGTTCAAGAAATGATCTCTACATCTTGCATATTGGAGAGACCTGGCACAGCAGAGCATGATCTCTTTTTAATGCTGGTCCTCTAACTGTCCAAAAATGGAAATATTTGTTTGAACATCCTGTAAATATAATCCCTAGTTCTTTGTTTTCTCCTGTGCAAATTAGATTAACTTAATCCTTGATGAAGAGTTTCACCTTCTCACATGGATTCACCTGATTTTGGAAATCAAATGCTAGGGAGACTTTAAACTCAAATTCCCTTTTTTTTCTTTTGCTATTCCCATCCCATTGTGCTGAATCACCAAGTCCTGGGGGCTGTGCTGTGCCCCCCTGTGCCACCTCTTACCCCGGCTGCCTGATGGTGCCCGTGCCCCGGGCCAGCATCTGTGTCAGCACTGAATGCAGGGTTCTGCTGTGCTCCACTGGATGGAGGCTTTGGCTGCTTCCTGGGGGGAACAATTGGAATTTAGAGCATTAGCAATGGTGAGGTCTTGACAGATGTTTTTTGTGCTGCAGATTGGTTCAACAGCCGTGTCAGAGCTTTAGATGTCCTGTGGCAATGGCTGTACAAGAACTGGGTATTATTACAGCTTTTCTATGTAAGAGGAAGTACCAGTGACACACAACTGGGGCTCAGTGAAAGAAGAAAAACCATATTTTCTGTGTACTTGGGAGAGGTGTCATTGGGAAAAAGTGTTGAAAACAAGAAGCAGCTCAAATTGCCAATATCTGAGACCCAAGAGTGGGAGGAATCGTGTTTAAACACCAAACCTCTTGTCAGTCGTTGTAAGTCTTACTCCTTTTTTTTAAAAACCTGTGGAAAAAAACCCAATTCTTAAGAGCAAATAAATTCTTAAGAGCAAATAAATGTACTTATCAATCTTTAAAGCTTGCCTGGTGAGCCCTAAAGAAATGCAATGACTGAGAGTAAAGTTCTGCATGCAGTGGTAAAATGCTGAGTAAGTGTTGAGTGCTTAGGTAAGATGCTGCGATTTAGTTGTAAATTGTATAAATAGTATTTTGGCAGTATGGCAACCTTGTGCTTTTAAACATCCAGAGGTTAAAAATTAACCAGAATACCAGGCTCCTTTTGCTGTACTTTCATTTTGAGTATAAAACTCCTTATAAGTGCATCCAGAGTCACTTACCCAGCTTTTTTAATTTTCAAGCAGTAGAGAACAGAAAATATTACAACCACTGTGATAACCAGTGTCACTGCAGGAAGAGTAGCCACTAAAATGAAATCCAGAGTGTTCCAAAGGTGGTTACATCTGGGGCCCATGTACCAGTACTCCTTCCAGCCCAATCTGAAGTAATTACATCTACAAATAAAAATATTCATTTTTAGCAACAGCATTTTAATTCAAAAGTAAGCAATACCAAGAAAGTATAATATTTTGCTATATAATTATTTATTATTTCACACTGCAGGGGCCAAGAGATTCACTTCTTTTCCTGTTTGTTTAAAGGTGTTTTTTTAAATTAGTTACACCCATCTGTTTCCAGATTTGATGCAAAAATTCTTTGCCAGGCTCTGGGTAACCAAGTCCACGTTGGCATTTCAGGAGTCCAAGATAAGAAGCTTTGCTGGGAACAAGGTGCAGTACCCAAGTAATGGCCTGGCTCAGGTCAAAGATCTTTGTCAGCTGTGAGCATGCCAAACTGCTGTGTGGAAGTGAAACCTCACATTTCTGGCTGTCATTATGACATTGATTTTTTAAAAAGGAAAAAAACCCAACTACATAATGGAGAACAGAACATTAAAATATCTATTTTTTTTAAACTCAAAAGAAAATGTGATCAACCTGAGAAAAAAATGAAATTGCAATTACACAGCTAATTCAGTTCTAAAGTAAAATAGCTGGGAGAACAGGGAGCATATAAAAATTAAGGATTATAGTGATTACCTACATTAGGAATGGCATATTTTTAAAAAGAAAACACTATGCCCAGATCCCAGATCTGATGCTTTGTACCAAAGCTATAAATTTATGCAGATTGTGAATGAAGATCAACATCTATTTTCATGGATCACTTCGCAGGGTCTAAATTTAGTTCATGATTTAGCATATATTTGACATTTACATGGTGTATATTTAAACAAACAAACCAAGCCCACACACTACCTGCAAAAAGGTTCTCCATTTTTACATTGACAAGAAATATTTTTAGGACAGAATTCATGTGTATTACCCAGACAGGCCTCAAAGTCCCCAACTCCAGTGCAGCTGGCTGTGAATTAAACCAAAACAAGTATTTAATGCAATTATACAGTAACATACTATAGTGGGCTGTGTTGCTAATTACACCAGAAATTTAAGCTTCATATGTACTCTGTAGATGATAGTAAAGTGACTTGTCCCTTGAAGACTTTGAAGCTATTTGAGAAATGCAAATTTACCTACTTAAATTACTATACCCTGAATACATACCCATCTTCCAGCTGGCCAGGAAATGGTATGGCTTGTTTTGTTATGATTTTTATCACTTCATTTTAAGTGGCTGTGTCTGAATTCCACTATATATCTTCTCTGGATTGTTGGCTAAAACTAAAAGTCATGAAATTCATTAGAGATTCCAGCCTCCCAATTATAATCCAAATTAGAACTTTTTTGTGTGTTTTGCATTGGGATTATTCCTTGGTTTAGCCTACAATCTGGTTTGCATTAATGTTGTGTCATTTTTGCTGTGTAAACACTGTGGGCTGTAAATTATGTTCCAGAATCTGAGTGTTTACAGTATTTCACAGGTATTTGGCTGGCTAAAAATAACTCCCTCAGCAGTCTGAATCAGCCATCAAATGCCAGCACGTTTGGCACTCCTACCCTACATCCTTTGCTACCTGTTCTGTCCTGCTCAGGGCTCAGGCTCAGCGCCAGGCACCAACCTGAACCCTCAGAAAGGCCCCCAAACTGGCAACAGAGCCGAGGATAACTGTGCACAGCTGTTCCCAGGGAGAGGATCCACATCTGGGATGAAGCCAGAGCCAGAAGTGGCCGAGATCTCTGAGCAGACCCTTCCGAGCCCGGCAGGCGCTGCTCGAGCAGCTTTCATGTTGTTGCCATTGTAAGAGGGACTTTCCACCAGGAACAAACTCCTGACTGATGCATTATTAGCCAGAGGAACTGTGCTGGGAGCAGTCTGCATTTCAAAAGAAGATGGAAGTCTTCTTCCTTTCCACTGTCCAAGTCCATCTAATCCAACATTTGCTGCTTATCAGAGATAAACCTAAATTATTACAGCGATCAAGGCTTGTACAATCCATTTACATACACTGTATGCTCTCCACCCAAGAGGGCATCAGCACTGAAACATTTTCCAAGAAAACCTAACTTCAGGTCATGTGTTATGGCTATAAGGTACAAAACAATGAAAAATTCCAAGTAGCATTTGGCATGGTTCATCTAGAAGATAAGCAGTGTTTTTAGCTATCCCTCTGATCAGTAACACAGTTACAAGTCTTTTAGCAATGATACAAAAAATACTAAGGCAGTTGTGATTGTGCTGGGAGAGAGGGAGTGTGTGCTCTTTGCTATTAATGCTCTAATATTCCATGTAATAAAAGAACTCACTGTTGAGCCCTTCAAAATACTGTGGTCTACATAAATGCCAAGTTAGCCTTCAAGTGGTAACTTTCTTTTGCAAATGAGTTTAGAGTAGCACAAAAAAATCCTCAGATCACCAAAACAAAACTCTTATTAGAAATATAATAATAGAAATAAGTAGAAAAATAATAACTGCAGCTGGTTTACATCACTCTGGGCTTAGGGATACCCAATTACTAGTAACTTCTAGTTACCAGGTAAAGAACAGTGATGATAAAATAAATAAATATATCAATAAAATCTGTGGAAAACCTTCCTATAAAACAATTGTAGGCCCATACTGGTCTACTCTAACAGAACTAGAGACAATTCCATTACTTAGCTTCTCACTTAAAATAACCTTTCTTTCAGTGCATTCTGGTTGTCATGCTCTTAATTATTGATGATTTTCTCCCTGTTAGTATCAAAAAAAGTCTAAGAACACTTATTATAAAAAAAGTGTATTTTTTTAACCCATATACCAAGGTTTTTTCCCACTGAAAAAGAACCAAACCATTTTACTTATTTAAAAATAACCTTCTGAAATTCAGAGACTGACTCAAAACTATCCCAACCCACGAGGATACTGAGTTTCAGGTGTAATTCATACGGTTGTAATCTTTTCCCTGTGACACCAAACACAGGACAGCATTGTCACACCAAGGTTTTCACATTTGCATTGCTTTCCCGTTATTTAAAATTAACCCAACTGAGAGCCTAAGGAGAATTCCCAAGCAGGAATCCCCCACAGTGGAACTGCAATGCCCCAGCAGCGCTCCCCATGGAGTGGCCATGGCCACATCCCTGCTCTGATGAGCCACAAAGCAGAATTCCAGCAGATCTTACGTTGTGAAGCCTCACTCAGCAAGGGGCTGGCCAGGCCCAGGACACACAGCAGGACTTTCAGAAAGGACATCCTGGAGCCAACAGGGGAAAAAGACCTTTCCTTCCAGACTTTGCCAGCAGCAGAATGAATGTCCCTTTCTGCTGCTGTGGATTGTGGATTTTGAGCTTGTTTTATAGCATCCTTCTTTGTAAAGAATTACTAATTAACTTAAAACTGATACAACTTCCCGATAACTTACCCAGCATATTTTCCTTTATGAAACCAGGGAGTTCCATAAAAATATCTCATTAATCTTGCTGTTTCTGAATTTTTGAAATCAGATGTGAGATATTCATTTAACGACCTAAATTTCAACATACTAAGGTATCTGTCAGGAGCATTTATCTTCTTTTAGGTTGGTGTTACCTTTTACAGATAACAAACTTGCAATGTATTTGCAGGCAATTTCCTGGAACAGACATTGTTTTTAAAGAAAAAGACAAAGCCATCTAAGGTCCTGAAACCATCTAAGAGGGATGAGATGAGAAGGAGGGAATCCTGTAATTGGATGCATCTACCACTAAGTTTTGTTGGTTCATTTTTCGTTTTTCTGAGAAAAGAATAGAAAATACCCCTCTAGCAAGGATGAGTGATGAGAGAAACTCACACCTTAGCACACCCCCTGTAAGCTTGCCTCTTTATTATTTAAGGAGTTCTTGAAAATTCTCAACAGTCACTGCACAAGAAGATCCTCATTCTGTGGTTATCCTGAATACTACCCAGGTTACACCCAAAGTTTGTGGAGTTTAACTGCATTGAAGTTGAAGTTAGCACAAGCATTGTTCTTAGCATGGTGCTTTCAAAATTAATCCATAACTGACAAAATCCCAACATGGACTTCCTAATTTGACAGGAGCTGGCTGCTTATGTAAACATGCCAACCACAGTTACATTAACAGCAAAAGGTAAACTTTAACCTTTGCTTTTCAAAGGATAAATAATGATGTCTAAAAATGCCTAGCTAATTCTTGAAAGAATACCGCTTTGGCTCAAGCCCAACAGCACTTAATATTACAGCAGTAGATAAGAGATTCTCAGCCCTGCCAGAAGATTGCTTTACAACAGACCACAACAAAGAAATTAATATTTACCTCAGTGAATGAAATTGCATGATCCATCTTCCGATGTAAGGCAGAAGTGTGAAGAAGCAGGTCCTGCAGATGCTCCATTCTGGCTGACAGGGAATTCCCTTCTGGCTCCAGCTCCCAGCTGCTCAGTGGGAGCCTCACGTTGGCTGATGAACAAACACCTTTACCTGGGGCTGTCAGATTTGAGTCAAGGATGCAGAAATGCAATTGGCAGTTTTTCCTTGGGTGAGATATTTTAATGAGGCAGGTTACAAACCCCAAACTCTTGACTTTGCTGCATCATTGGCATTTATTGGATACAGCAGGTTTGGACCTGGCCTCAGGAAGGGCTGCAGAGGCTGAGTTGGTTTCTGTTTTCAGTGCCCACTTGGGTAACAGCAAAGGAACCCAGTGCCAGCAGATCTGAACAGCTGAGAGCTTTGTATTCCACAGCACACCCATTTCCTCCTCTTATTGTCCAAGTTTCTGGAACTCAGAAGAATCAAGTGCCAAGTTACACATTTTATAATGACATCAAGGCTCATTTAATTTCTTCAAAGAGACAAATAACTAAACCAAAGTTACTCACCAAAATTAATGGTGGAAGATGGAACTGCTCATGATATTTAATTCTAATTCATTTCAGATCTGGTTCAAGATGGCTGTGGGGAACACCCTCTCCTCCTTCAGCATTGCAGGAGTCCTGAGAGTGACACAAACCGAGCACGAGCTACGGAATCCCCGAACATTGGTATCAGGACTGCTACAGAGCCCAGGAAAGGTTACCAAGGCTTGAAACCATGACAGGCTCAGTTTACACCTGGTCACAGCAGTGGAATTTCTTTCAGTTGTTGCAGCAAAATCCATCTCCCACAGCCATAAAAAAGGACAAAGGACTAACTGCACCTTGAGCAAGGGTGTTCAGCCTCAGCCCACAGTGAACCCAGGGTGTCACTGGGGCTTGGCTCTGGCTCTGGTCCACGACAAAAGCACGTCAATGCTCAGGCAGGATGAAAGAGACACTGACTTCTAGAATGGCTTCAAATCACAGCCTTTCCTGGCTGCAGCTTGCCATCAGCACAGAGCTGAGCTCGGCTTCTGGGAATCCCTGCACTTCAAAATAAAAACCACACACAATCCAGTGCCTACTGATTGTCCTCTTGTATTGGCTTTGTAGGACCCCACTTTCTTTTTGGATTTAAAACACATTTTCAGCATTTCACTGAAATACTCCAAACATTCACTACAAGGTAACTACACTGCTGCATTCCAGTACCTTTCCAGTATTTCCCAAGCTGTTGCAGAATCACAGTGACAACCTGCCATTAAAACAGCCCTGTTACTCATCCACATAACTTTCCTCCTTCCAGGTAATTCACTCCATAGTTTACACCATGGATTACATAATTTATGGCCCTTGGCTGGCAAACTACTTTACCAGGATGCCTGGCATGGAGTCACACCGAGACAAACACATCTACTACCTGCTTCCTTCTTGAACAGTGCCATTCCTCCAGCATGGATAAAAGCTTCAGTTTTTCCAACTCCTGAACTATACCATTCTTTAGAAAAAAATACCAAAGAAAAGAAGGAAGGACTTTTCAAAATTTAGGACACTGAGCATTGATCTGTCCTGTCACTTCAGTGATTTCTTCCAGGAGTGTTTCAGTACTTCAGGGGTGAAGTTTTTCCCCCAGCTTTAATAAACCAAGTGTGACTTAGTCATTAGAAATGAACTCTTAAAACGTACTTGAAAGGGAAGGAATTGAAATTTTTTCTACAGATGAAACAACAGACAAAACTTAAAACTTACTTTTTAAAAAGTATCTTATCACCCTTTATTTCCAGGTGCTTCACAGCAATATGACAAAATAAAGTGTCACAATCAGTTTTATGTAAATAAAAAATTAATATCAACAAGTTCCAAATCTATCTATATTTAATACAACCATAAATAAAAAAACATGCATTAAATTAAAGCAACTTCTGTATTACAAAATACCATGTGACCCCATGCTTTAAGACATTGAATTTTTCACAAAAATATAACTTATATAAAAATTACAAATATACATTCTTACCTTTATGATTTTACTGTATTATTGCATTGTGAAATAAAATTTAAGTGACTCTTATGGATACATTTGAAAGGCATTTTAAAGTGTTTCACTATAAATTAATAAAACCATGTCTCACATTAAAACTTTTCCCATGTTTTATGTAAATTTTTCACTGTAACAGATTTGTCTATTGGGTCTGAAATCTTCAAGAGCACAAGTCAGGCACATGATTACTCAGGAGTCACAAGCATGGCATCCTGTACATCTGAATTTGCTTTTTTAAACCCATTGCATAGCACTTTTACTAGAAATTAGTAATACAGATGTGGGTACAGCTCCTTGCAGTCAGCTGTAAAGTATTATATAACACCTGGAGGTTCAGGTGTCTGAACTGAAAGCAGAGAACACACCCAGCTAGAATACGAAACTTCCCATACTTTTCTCCCACTTTCTTTGGCTGCAGTTAGGGAACAGTTGTCTTTAGCTCTACCTATTTCACAACCAAAACCTTCTAATTTTAACCCCACTGTGTGGGGGATAATAAACAAAAATTGGTGATACAAATGAAACAAACAGAAAATTACCCTGCCTTGAGGAGAAAGAGAAATCTCAGCTGATGAAAAAACTAAAGTGAAAAGTCACAATAGTAGCAGCAGCAGCAGCATCTCCATCGAATCATAGACTGGTGAGGGCTGGAAGGGACCTTACAACCCATCTTCTTCCATCCTCTGCCATGGGCAGGGACACCTTCCCCTATCCCAGGTTGCTCCAAACCCTGTCCAACCTGGCCCTGGACACTTCCAGGGATGGGGCAGCCACCTGGCAAACCCTGAGCTGGAATAATCCTGTGCTGCTCACTCCTCTCACCTACCACAAAGAAATGACACAGCACAGGGACTCCATTCTGTGAGCTACAGAACTGCATCTCTCATCCTGTTCGTTCATGAAAGTGGGCAGGAACACTCATTTGAAGTTCTGTCCCAGAAGATGTTTAACCCTGAGTGTTTAGTTCTGTCCCAAAGTTGTCCTAAGGAGTAATTTCAGACTGAAATCCAGCCCCAGGCCAGCTTTGTGTACCAGGGCCATGCACAGCATGAACAAGATCAGGGCTGCAGTGGAAGGGGCTTGCATGGAACCCCTGACTCCTGCCTGCCCAACCAAGGAGCAATGGACATTCTGCAGACCAGCCAGCCCCAGCTGTATCACCAGATCTGAGTGGAAATGCCTTCAAAACTTGGGAACTCCCAGGGCAGCTTTTGGCACCAGGGAAGAGTCAGTGTCCCAAGGCCTGCTCTCCTGGGAAGGGCAGATGTGTTGGTTCCGTAACAGCAATCCAAGGCACCTCCTCTCCCTGCCCCCGGACCAATTCCTGGGCACAGTTTTCACTATGTCCTGAAACATCTCGCCACAGTCAACTCCTGAAAAATCCAAGCAAATCTGCATCATCTTACCTTTCCAGTTGACTTGCTGTGGTAGCACATCACTCAAAGTTAGAATTTAACAATTTAGGAGTAGAGCAGATGGGTTTTCCTTTATGTTTTTATCCAGAATGTTATCAAAGGGAAACAGATAATACAATTTCTGGCATCCAGTCATGCACTTGAAAATGGTAATTTCTTCACAATTTTCACTTAGGTCTTCATCTGTTTCCCTGGAAATGGTATATGAAGCCTAGCCATCTAATTTTTCTACTCCTCTCTCTGTGATGAAACACTAAAAGTGTCATGTCCAGGAGCTCTCTGAAGATTGATTTAATATCCTCTGATTGCTGCCTGAATTCTGACAGTTGCCTGGGCCTTTAAGAGATGATTAAAGAAACAAAACACATTAAACACTGTCAGCTCTCCCAGACAAGTTTAACTAATAGAATTCTTCTTTTTAAACTTCACGTTTTCTGATTTCACCTTGCACTGGACTCTGTGTAACAAAGACCAACACTTCACCTGAAATTTGGATTTTAAAATATCAATTTGTTTTTGAACCATCCTAAAAGCTTTTCTTCTTTTGCTCATTCACCATTTGTGCCTTCTGCACATTCCATCCTGCAGCAACTCCTGACAATTTTGTTAATCCCACAGGGACACCAGGAATTCTGCCTGTATTTCACTGGTCATTTGCCTTTGCATTAGCAGCCTTGGAAAAAGGAATCAGGTTGTGAATTTTCTTCCGGAGAGCAAGAGCAAATATCCCATCACATCCCAGTGCTGAGAACTGCAGCATTTCAGGTTTCAGCCTTCCAACCACACTATCTGCTCATATAGTTTCTCTTGCTTCCCGCTCAGTTCTACAGCAAAACCCATATTTCCATTAATTGAAAGGTAACAATGAAGAGAAATGGAGGATGAACAGCACTACAGTGATATACACCATGATAAAAGCAGTGTTTGAAAGTTTCATCCTAGGAAACTTAATTTCTAGTGTCATTCTTATGGAAAAAGACAGAATTTCACAGAAATCCTACCAAAATCAATGGGTATTGCATATAAATTTGTGGGAAGGAAAAGTTGGCTGCCTACTATTTCTGCATTTTCACTGTCAGCAGTTTAAACCTTGAAACTACAGATTTCCAACTTCCTAAACACTTCTAATGGACTTTATACAAATTCAGTATCAGTTTCATGGATTAAGCAATTTAAACACAGTTCTTCCAAGTATCAGAAGTAGGTGAAAGCTGATGTATAGCCTAGAAAAGATGCTTAGATGATCAGCTGTGTGTTTTTGCCCAGCCTCAGTGACATCTGAACACAGCAGAGGCATGCAGGACAAGGAGTTGTTTCCATTCCCCTTTGTGAAAGAGGCAAACAGTACCAAATTGTTTTGTAATGAAAACAAAGTGACTCTTTTACACAAGCATTAAAGCCAATGTTGTTCACATGATACAACCACGGAGATTTTAAGGGTACTCAGACCAGCAGGAACTTGCACTTCATTCCAGAGCTGAAAGACAAAAGACAAAGAAGCCTCTGCAAACCCCATCCCTCACATTCTTTTTTCAGATCAATGAACATCTGAGCCAAAGCAGAGATATGTTTGCAGTTTCAAATATCCTTTGTGAAGTGACATTTATTAGCAAATTTGGCACAGAGAAACCTCACTGGGAGAAGACACTGACAAATCTTGTTTTCTCAGTGTCTCACTAATGACACTGAGAGAATTCCCACTGCTTATATGGAGTCAGGAACAAAATAAGTACTGAACAGAATCATATAAGTCAATAATACAGATTGGGAGATAAGAAAATATCTGATGAAATTATACCTCACAGAGTATGTATTGTAAAGATAATTCCTTCCCTTCTTCCCTCCCCCTTATCTGTAACATTTTGCAGTTTGTAAAGCAGACTTGGCTTAGCTCCTGGTGCTGTACATGTCCACATCTTCTGGGCTGGACTGACCATGCTCCATAAGTTTTGGATTAGGCTCAAATTTTGATGTTTTCACTGTTCCTGTTAGAGATAGTAAAGAAATATGGTTAAAAAGTATGGATATATTTGAGCTGTAGGGAAAAAAAAAGCTCAGTGATACATTTTGAGAATTTCTGTACGACCAAACACTTAGAAAAGATCGAAATCTGTCTGTTCTAGTTCTAGTTGAGTTCTAGTTCTAGTTCTAGTTCTAGCTCTAGTGTGTTAAGAAGTGATAGAAGAGAATGAGGGGGCTTACTGACCACAGCAGTGGATAGAGAGCAGGACCTCCTTCCACTCTCCAACACCATTTCCTAACCCAGCAGAGTGAGAAAAGAAATTGCAATGCTTTGCCCAACACACGGAAAGGAAGGGAAAGCCTGCGGCATGGAAAAAAATCTCCAGTGTTTCTTGCCCCACTGCTCCCAGGAGCAGAGCTGGCTCCTAAAACCAACCCTGCCACATCTCCCCTGAAGCTGCCAGATGGCAGGAATACAAATAAAGACAAACACACTCACCTAGTTTCACTTCATGACTTCCCAAACCCACGAACTGAGTTTAGTAAAGCCCTGAACCCTCCCACTCATCCTGCAGGACAGTGCACAGGCTGACATATTTAATGATACTGCAATTCCAGGGGCTCTAAGAGAATATAAAGGCAAGTTTTCCAAGGCTGTCTCCTGTTCCTGATCTGCTTCTTTTCCAGCTGCAAAGGGTGCTACATTCTCCTGAAAGCTTTGCCCCATTTGGACTGAGAAAATAAACACCTCTGGCAACACAGATTCATTTAGGGCATGGATATTTCTGGCTGTATTAGGGACATGAACTAATTTCACCTATGAAAGCAAAAACTGATCTATAAACACAAACCCAATAAAGGCAGTTTGGCCTGGAGCAAGTGTAAAAACAGATCAAAGCATTCCACAAACTAAATCAGAAAAATAAAGGAAAAAATATTAAAGCCCTCATTTGAGTATGTTCTGCTTGCTTTCAAGAAAAAAAAAAAAAAACAAAACAGAAAACAACTCGTAACAATTCTTTCCTTCCAAGTGATTTCCTTCCTTGTACCAAACGAAATTCAGAAGTTGCCCTTACAAAAGGTAGCAATATTTTAAAACAATTTTAGTTCTCCTTTAATAGGTAATTCCACTGTTTTCTCTTATAAATTGGACTACCAAATTTTTTTCTGTTAAATAGGCTGTTACATGTTTTAGTTGATTATCTCAGCCACTTAAGGTGCACAAGGAACCACTGCAGAAAACCCAGCAAAATAAAATCCAGTGCTTCATCCCTCAATTACACACTCCTCTTTCATTCCACTATGGATCATCTCTGCATTGTTAGTAGAGGCTAAAAGCAATGAAATCAATTTGAAACTTCAATCTTCTAATTATAATCCAAATTAAAACCTTTTTGTGTGTTCTGCATTTGGATTATTCCTTATTTTGGCCTACAAAAGAACCTGGTTTACATTAATATTGGTTCTCTGGCATTATTGAGAGAGAACAGCAAATATATAATTCTGATAGTATAACAGGGTCCACAGTGAGAAAATTATCACCTCCCTGAGGCTCTGAAATATGTATTAAATGACAGCATGTAAAATATGCTCTCAAGAATAATATGCACTGACAGTCTGCTCCAGTTTAGAGCAAGAGTAAGTGCAAAATTCAGTCAACTAATTGGATTTGCAAGTTGCCCTGAGATTACACTTGAAATGTTTAATTCACCTGATGAAGGCACTGGATCTTCATTACTCCAAGACTTTACTGGAGAAGATTCTGTTCCATTAAATGATCTTGACTCAACAGCAGACTCAGGTTTGGCACTGGAAATTCCCTTCTTTTTCTTATCTTCTTGCATAATTGGTTTTGACTCTTGCTGCTGCTGCGAACCAAACATTAATAAAAGAAAGTGCATGGGCATATGCTTAATACATTATTGCAAAATAAAGCTTTCAAGTCTGGGAGTTTATCTTTTATGAAATTATTTTCAGATATGACATCATACAATGATATTCAACTAGTCAGCTGCACACAAGGGACACAGCTGGAAATAGTGAAATGCATGAAACCCCACAGATCAGATAGAATAAATTCATGTAGAAGGGAATTTGTCATGTGCATATACTTAAGACTGAAGCTGTGGTTTTACCTAAGACCCTCCAAGAATTTCACAAGTTCATTTGCAGGTGAGGAGACTTTAGCCTTACACAAGACTGAAACAGCACTGAGTGTTTACAGAACACTTACCACCCCTAGTTAGCAGGGGATGGAAAGACAAATCATGGTAACACCCTAATAATGAAAAATAATATGTCTTGGGAGAAGGCTTCACACAGGGAAAAAAAATGAAGACAATAAAAGTGTCTGTACCATATCAATTCTTGTTTCGCTATCAGTTTAATGACAGTTATCTGAATCTCATTTTCAAAACTCAGAATTCAATTTGTGCTTCTCAGAGGAAAAGAAGGTGAGGACTGCATGCCAATGACCACTATAAATTTAAAGCAAAATACTTCTACATGTTAATGTAACTGAGAAATTGAAATTTTCTTTGAAAAGAGCAATGAAAAATTACTGTGCAAAGCTGAAATTTTACTCATGGAAGTGCTACTTTTGTCAAGGATTTATAAATTTCCACTTGAGAAAAATCCCTTTTGGGTTGGATACAGCCCACATTTAATTCTGGGATTACTAATCCACATTCCAAATGTAATTTAGAAAAGGTTCATATTGCCCTCTACTCTGATGGCAAGGCCTCAGCTCCTTACTATGTCCTATTTTGACCACTTCACTTAAAAACCACAAACAAACACACACAAAATCCCCTAAAAACAGAAAAAGCAGAGAAACTAGAGGAAATTCAGAGGAGAACAAAAATTATGTCAGTTAGAAAGCCTGCTCTGTAAGAGGTTATACTGGAGAAGAGAATGTCAAAAATTATTGTAACTTTTCCATATATAATAGGTCAATATAAAGAGGTTACTGACCATTTATTCACTATGGCTGCAATGAGGACAGGACAAGAAGAAAAAATAAATCAGACATGGACAATTCATATCACAGGGTAATTCAAACAGACTTCCTGCAAGGGCTGTAGAAGAATAAGCCATTCATACCTACTGTAATCCTGAGTGTCTTTAGTCTACATTCAGGTGCTGCTTAAGACCAAAGCTTGAATCAAAATGGATTCTTTATGCCAAGATAAAAAGGGAGCTCTAAGAGAAACTCCTTCTTCTCTTGTGCACTCTGCATGTATTGTGCTCCACACAGGGGATCTCAACCTCTACTGGTGTGAAAGGTGTAACGGCAATTAAACACTGAAGTGACACAAAGAACAGATTGGGGTTTGTGCCTTGCTTAACACAATCAGTAAACCTTAAATAGCATCAGGCAGAAGAGTCCACAACTTTCTAATTGACCTTTTTCTCCCTCTCAATGTGTGAGTTATCTTTACTTCCCAAGTCCTACCTTGGTGACAGTTTCCTTGTCTGCCCACAGTGACCTCACAGCCTCATAGGTCTGATGACTCGCACAGAGTAACTTTTTCCCTGTTACCTATTTTTTTAGAAAAACATAATTTAGCAACAGCTTTAAAAATACAAGCACGGACCATTCAAATGAAATTAATCATGTCTGCATGAGAACATGCTTGACCCCATACTAAGGCATCTACTTTTCAAGACCTAGTGCATACTTCCATTATATCAAGCAAATTGTAAATGATGTTTAAATTGGTATTAGGAATCCACAGGAAACATTTCCATGCTAAATCCACCTACTTTAAATTAAATCAAAACCTGATCAGCAAACACTGTGCTGGCAATGTTGGCACAATAGACTGGAGCACCAGTTGTAAAGGATCCAAACTTTTCTTACTGTGTTGGAACTGACCAAAGATAAATGCAGAAATTTACCTTAGCAATGACCACAGACTGAGCTGGGTAACAAACAGAATATCCTACAGCAGTAAGTCCCAATGGATAAGCAATTTTCTTAAACCTAGAACCTGTAAAAAGCCATTATTTTGAATAATTAGACAATAATGAAATGCAAACTAAGTAGCTGTAGCAATTAAGTGCAGGAGACATTGATATTCTGAAAGAGAAATAACCCCAAACTAGGTTTTCCAATATTGTGGAGGAGAACAACTGTATCATTAGTCTGCCTAATCCTGCTCTGTCAGCTCTCAGGCAGCTTCTAACAGCAATCAATAACGTTCCTTCAGTTTACCATGAAGGATTTTTTTTAGTCACACAGGCTTTTGCCAATGTTTCAGCAGAGTACTCTGACCACCAGAATTGTTACGTGCTCCACATCCCACAGACCAATAATGAAAACACGCAAACCATACCTTTCCTTGCCAGCACTACACCAGCCAGGCCTGACACCGTAATTACAGCAGCTTTGGGAAGAAATTCTGGGGGAGGGTTGTTCAGGTAAACATAAGCGTCTGGGAATTGGAAAAAAAAAAGAAGACAAAAAAGAAGCAGGGCAATTCAATATTAGTAATTTTATTTTATTTCCCACTTAAGAAATAAAGTTGAAAATTCCGATTTTACTGAGATCTAATATAGATGAAATGAGACAGACACATGACTTGCCTACCTTTTCCAAACTGAATTGAATCCATTACTCCATTTTTAACAAAGACACAGGCACTCTACAAGGAAAAAAACCAGAAAGTAAAATCTCTGCAAAAGTAGATGTTCGCATATATCTCATCACAATGAGACAAAGAAATACGGTGTAACTTTAAAAAACCCAAACCAGATCAGTGACCTTCTACAGAGGCTGTGCAGAACAACTGTTATTTATATTTTTAAAACTTCCATTGACAATTAATTTAAAAAAAAAAATCTCTCTAATGTAAGCTCACTTTCAAAACTGACATCTCAGGAACTCTAGAGCAGGAAAACGTCTGGACGCCAACTGTATAATATAAGAAAATTCAATTATAAAATACAATCTTCTCTTCCCTAGAGACTTTCCCAGGAAAACCGTAGGGAAGAGCAACACCGAATTTGTACCGCCAGAGGTCACTGCTACTCAGCGTCAGGAACCCTCAATGATTAATGGCATGAAAAAGTTTGGTACAGATTTGTAATGAGTATTTCAGTCATGCAGTCACTGACAACATTTTCACAGACCAATGGAATGACAATTTACAGGAAGAAATTTTGAATTTTTTGCTGTTTTCAAACATTAGAGTCTACTTTGTAAAAGCAGAACACAAAATCTCCTGCCAACAGCCAGAGTGAAGCTGCTCTTTCCCAGCAGGTACAAAAGCAGGGACAGGCACCACAGTTCCCTCTCCACCTGGAACACGCAGTAACAGAGCTGGGAGGTGTTTCTGATGACTTGTGAGGAACAGCCTGCTGCAACAGGGACATGGGATGCCCTCTCTTTGTCTTTTTTGTCAGGTACTGCCCTTCGGAAGCAGCTCCTCCTTCATGGACTGCACCTGGAATTTCAGACTCCACAACACGCTCAACTTCCACCAGCAAGAAATTTACCGGCATAACTCCTGCTGTTCAAGGGCTCATTTTTCCATCCTAAATTATCTTATGCTACGACAAGAAACTGCAAAAAAACCCACCAGGGAGAAGTAACCTGTTTTTTGAGTGGTTTAGTGTAGTGCTGGAGCTGTAGGAAACGTTGGGGGCTGGCATCCCTTACCTGGCACCACCCAAAGTAGCGGCCAGCCGTGTGTCGCACTGCCGAGAGCTGCTGCTGCAGGTGCCCAGGCTGCTCCTCCACATACTTGGACTTCAGAGGGGGGGCACTGTAAATGGGGAGCTGCAAACAAAGGCACAGCTGAACAGCAGGGAGAGCACTCTCTTCTCACAGCTGCTGCACTTGAAGGGGGTTTTCCAAGCCTTCGAACCCTCAGTGTTCCCATTACGGCAAACAAAACCTCTACATGGAATTTTAGAACTCCAAACTGACTCTACTTAAGTGCCTTCACTCTTTAGAAATGAAAATTGAAACAATTCTAAAGGTTCTAAGAAGTAGAATTACTCCATATGAAGCAAAGGCATGAGCAAGAATAATTAGATGGATGTGTGTATTACTAGAAATTGCACATTAGAAAAGGACTCATCAATAAGTATTCTATTTTCACCTTTTCTGACTTCATTTCTGAAATACTGTAATAATGAAAACTAGATAAAACTTTAGCAATTTAGTATTGTAACGCTTTGTGTTTTACTTGAGCTACAGTGGTCAGTTACTTATTATCACTTATTCCTTGCTGTGTTCTTTAGTTACTGGGTAATGTATTTCAAAGGAAAGAGCTGCTATTCTGCAGATGTTTCTAGTAGTATTTTAAAGACCAAAAAAGAGCAGGATTCATACCTGGTCTGGCTTCACCAGCTGACTTTTTGATTCCTTTTCTGTTGCTGCATATACAGTAATACATACAAAAGGCAGCCCAGAAGAAACAGCTGCCAGCTTTGCCACCTGGGACAGAGAGATGAAAAAAGGGAGTCTTAATGCTGAAATAAAAATTTCCCTTGGGCTTGATCAAATATGGGAGTAAACAAATCACTTTTAAAACCCTTTTTAAGCATTATGCCTTTTAGACATGTCTTCTGACTTATATAAAGATTTTCTCAAATTACAGTGGTGAAGAAGATCCTTGACAACAACTTTATGTCTAAAATACCAGAAAGAACTTTGTGCTCAAAGCCACGCTGATGCTTCTATCACCTGTTAGGGTAAATTCAGATGTAATTTGCTCAGCATGCAGGAACTCCATTTTTGAAGAATTATTAATGAAAAACAGTTTAAAATCTATCATAATTCAGATTGCTTATTTCAGTACAGCATGCTACCAGAACAGATACCAATTTTCAGTAGACACTAGAAAGAAAATTAAATTTAAAAGTGACAGAGCATGAAAAAGTTGTATTGTTCACTAAGAAAAATTAATATATTTTTTAAAGTCACAATGGAGTTCTGCGCTCAATGTAAAAGGGAAAGCTATACAGGGAATGATGAAAGTGGTCCAGCTCCTGACTGACAGTAATTGCTTTACTTTTGGGTGCCTGCAGACAAATACATAAATGTTTAAAGATCCAAGGAAACAGCTGTACTGGCTAACATTTACACTGGCACAGTTATCCCAAGAGGGTTTCACTCTTTTCTGTTGAAATCACAAAGAACCAGAGTGAAAGAGAAAGCAACATCACCTTGACTGCACTAAAGAGGTTTCACCGCATGGAGCTGTTTATCCTGTTCCTCATCTAATCATGAGATGCATTAAAAAGACCTCATTTAGCTAAGTTGTTTCTAGTATTAATTTATTGAAATATTTTTATTAAAAGTTACTTACCAGGCATTATATATTAAACAAGAAAAATTACATATTGTTTAAAGAAATCAAAAAGTATTTTATTTATGAAAACTTCTACAGAAGTTACTGAGAATTAAGAAAGGGCAGGATCATATTGTTATATCAAACACTAGGAAAGAAGCACAGAGAAAAACACCTGCAACAAGCTGGAGCTGTGAAACATCCTGGAATTACATGGTCAGCCAGCAGAATGACTCCAGAACATCAGCTGATAACTGACTTACAAATAAATAAGAATCTTCTTTTGGATGAATTCAGGAAATTTCTGCAGCTACAAAAGCCATGAGGCCAGGTGGCATTTCTGGAGCTGAATTCTGCACGGACACAGAGCTAAACACCACCAGGAGGGAAGGTCAATGGCAAGAGTTAAAATATTCCTTGTAACACCACTGCCATGTTCCTGACCTGCAGCACTGATAACCTGAAGGAATTTTTTTCCCCAGGCATAAAAAGCACACCAAAGACAAACAGATGTGGCATTATTTCTGATGAGAAGCCTGAACAGCAATTATTTGCTGAAAAAATGCATTATATGCTGTCTAAAAGAAAATTGTTACATCTACACCTCTTAACAGTAGAACTGGAGTAAGACCAATCAAAATACCATAATAAAACTGTCAAATGTACCTGGATAATTTTGGCTTTAAGTCTTAGCATTTCAAACAAGCTGCTTCAAAGTGTTGGAATCTTATCAACGATCAAAAATAGAGATTGTATTTTTAAAAAAGTTAAAAAGCTACATCACTACAAAGAATTCACCATCTTCACTCAAAAGATGCAGATTACAAACTAAACCACAATAAAACCATACAGTTAATTTATGCCAAGCTCCAAGACATTACTTCCCACTGAAACTACAAATTCTGTGTGCTTGCTTCAAGAATTGGAGCACGAGTCAAGAAACTTGCCCTGAAGGCAGGAACTGCCTCAAAAATGTAATCAAAGGAGTGGAGTATATGCAAAAATCTGAGGCATGGCTTTATATATAAAAATATATGCATTCTCTATCACAAAATGGGAATCTACTAGCCATGTTAAAATAAGATTAAAATGTAGCAGCTACCTCATATCGTATTTTCCATGAAAAAATGTTAATTAAAGAATAAAAAGTAATGGGTTTATGACTTTCTCCTACCACTCAGATGTCTTGAGGTGGATCATAAAACTGTCTCACATCCTTTTGGTTTATTTTTCCTACAAGTTACAAGAGACATGATGATTGCCAGAAGCTTGTAGGCCAAACCCAGTATCCTAATTCCGGTATGTATTTATAAATCTCTAATGACAACCACCAAAACTCCCCATACAAGCGGAGCAGAGCATCCTTCCACTTCACCTCAACTCACTGATACTCCATGGACTTGGTTTTAACCTTGGTCTGCCAGATGGTGACCCACAGAGAGTGAAATCTTAAGAAGAATAAAACTCTTATTAATCTTTCATAGTAAATAGTAAAGAACACATATAAAATTACCTCACTATACTAAAGGTATTGAATCATTCAGATTTATGTACTGAGTCAAACTACTTCAACATCAACCAGCCAGACAGCAAAGCCAAAGAGAGTTTCTTTTTCCATAACAAACTAAGGTAAAATACTTTATTTTCATTTATCTGGCTGTCTTCGTTGGCATAATCCTTCTCTTTGCAGATACATACACATTTTAAATGCTTTTTAAAACTAAATATGAAGATTAACGGGAGACCAACCTATTCATCAATTTGACTGCAAACACTGTAAAACCTGTCTAAATATTTGTGAGAAAGCTTAGATCTTTATATGCACGTTCTTCTCCGTTTAAAAACACTGTATTATTCCTACGAAGACAGATATTTTAGAAACTTGTAACCCTGTTAGCTCGTAACAGCGTGATTTTAACAGCCTTGTTTTAGTGATGTACAGCACCCCTAGCACTTTATCATGTTACTACCAAACTATCAACTCGATATTCCTCGAGTTGAAGGTGTTTCGGGGGCTGCGAGTAGATGGAGAACAACCAGAAGAGAAATACTGCTTTTATTCCCTGTTGCATAATTTAGTCACCTCTCGAACCAGCTCTTTCGCCCTCAAGTCCCACACGACCACAGAAACCTCTCTCTGCCTCACTCCTCCACCTGACCCCGGCTTCTGAGGCACCCGGGACTCCTTCCCCCCGGCACCGCCGGAGCTGTGGGCGGGCCGGGCGCTCCCGAGGGGCCGCAAGGAGCCGCCCCGGCTGCCCCGAGCCCGCGGAGCCCGCAGGGGAGCGAGAGCAGAGCCTGAGGGGCAGCGGAGCCGCGGGGCCCAGGCAGCGCCGGCCTGAGGGCGGGCGGACACTCACCTTGGCCGCCATGTTGGACAGCGCCGCGTACGGCGCACGGGAAGGGCCGCGCCGGGCGGGGCCGAGGGGCCGGGGCGGGACCGCGCTCTGACCGGGCGGGAGCGCCCTCAGCCCCAGAGCGCGCAGGGACGGATCGCCCTCAGCCGGGCGGGATCGCCCTCAGCCGGCATCGCCCCACAGCGGGCATGGATAGTCCCCCCTCAGCCGGGATGGGGATCCCCTTCAGCCGGCATTGCCTCAAAGCAGGCAGAGATGATCCCCCTCAGGCGGGGTGGGATCGCCCTCAGCCGGCATTGCCCCAAAGCGGGCAGGGATGGATCCCCCGCAGCCGGGGCGGGATCGCCCTCATCCGAGATCGCCCTAAATCGGGCGGAGATCGGTCTCAGCTGACATCGCCCTAAGGTCCGTAGGGATCCCCCTCAGCCAGGGCAGGGATCGCGCCCAGACCGGGCGGAATCGCCCTCAGCCGGCATCGCTCTCAGTCGGGATCTCCCTCAGACCGATAGCGATGCCCCTCAGCCCGCATCGCACTCAGCCTGGATCACCCTCACAACACACAAAATCCCCCACAAACACACAATCTAAGTGCAGATAATTCGTTTATTGAAGTCCAAATTTACAACTCAAGTTTACAACTTTTTTTTTTTTTTTTTCCCCCAAAACAAAAGCTTTGTTTGAATTTAGGAAGAATAAATGTTTGTTTTTGTTTTCGTTTTTTTTTTTAAATAATGTACAGACTATATCTCTTAAATAAATTAATATCTTTGAAAAAAGAGCAATATGTTCCTTTTTTTAATGTTGCAGTGCAACTTACAACTTACACGTCTGTGCAATGTACCATGAGGTATATGCCCAGTGAGCAACACACAGTGAAGTTTTCCATTCATAAATTTTCATTGTAGACACACAAAAAGTTAACAAGTTATTAATCTGTGATAGAAAAAACGCAGCCGGTTACAGTAATTCACACAAAACTCATCTGGAAAGAGGGAAAAAAGAAACCTAATGTTCATTGCCTATAGAAACTATTGGATCATCTCTCAACATAGACAAGTATAAAATTAAAAATACTGTTGTGAAACTGAAGAAATACTGTATTATCCAGGGGTTGAAACCTCGTTTGACCTGTATTAGTCTAGAACCATTGGTTTTCTCTCTGTAGCATCCATGAGCTGAGGGATTTACTGCGGTACCGTGGAGCATCTGCTCGTCAAAGCGTTAAGCACGATGGGCATTATCGAAAAGTTGCAGAATGCTCAAAAATTTACAACTCCAGCATTTTCCCTGGCATGGACGTGGTTTTCCATTGCCTCTCAGTTCATCTCCCAGCTGATTAGAAAAACAAGGCTGAAACATGGAAGATTACTTGTATTTGAAGCTTGACACTTCAAACTTCTCAAGATGGCTCTAAAATACTTATTTTTCTTAATGACAGAAAACATATATTTATTTAAGAAAGAATCATCCACAATATAACTTTGTGATAAATAACAGTTCTGCCTCTAATACATATATACATACTGCTTGTAAACAAAAATGCCCACAGGTCATGGAGTCTCCATGATTTTTATACAAGGCGCTATAGATTTTTATTTATTTTTTTTTTTAATTTTGTTATTGAAAACAGTCCTAGTGAAAGTTTGGTCTATAACCTCCTATTGCTACAGAAACGGTAAGAATGTTTATATTTACAAAGAAACAAAGACCATGGAGACTCCATAGCATTATTTGCCAAAGATTTGAAGTTGGTGGCGTTTGCAAAATACACGTTGTCAGCACGTTGGACAGGTTGAACACCAGCAGAACTCCAGTGCTTTGGCATTTCAACCCCTGAATATACAAAGACATTACTACAGCCTACTTCACAGTTTAATGCAAGTAAAGTGCAAGCCATAGTACAAGGGTGTCATACATTTCCATACATGTAAGCGTTATCTAAAAAAGGCTCTATACAAGGTTTATTAGCTATATAGTAACCTAGACAGAAGTCACCTATGGCCCAGCAATTAATGGTCTTACAAGGATATTGTCTTTGTAATACAGTATGTGTCAAAAGTATAAAATTTATTAATACTAGTGCATTTCTCTTATATCCTAACCTGTTTTCTCATCAGATTTTTAAGCTGAAATCCTTGTTTCTCAGTAAAACAGAAGTCTTAACTGGTAACAGGGTCTTACTGGTATTTTGGCCAGTGAACACCGTTTGTTAAGATGTATTTGTTTTGCGGTTGCTAGTGAAAAAATGCAATAATTAACATGTATAATGTGACATCCTTAGTTAATCTGCAGCATTCAGACAGATGTGTTTACTGTCAGTAAAATGATCTGTATTGATACCCTCACCAACGCCTGAGGATGGACGATATTCTAGAAGTGTGAGGACAGAAGCTACAGGGCTTAGCTGGTCAAACAGCAGGTTGTCAACGTGTTTGATCATTTTTACAACATTGCTTTCTTTCAAATACTGTTCAACAGTGGGATTAATGCCTAAAGTCCCTAGCTGTCACTTCTAACACATGTACGTGCTTGATCAAAATAAAATTGTATCTGTCTGGCCTGCATTAAGAGTGAATATGGTTCTTTTCCTGAAGGTTCTTTTCCTGAAGTTTCTGTCTGAATTATTTAAATATAGGAGGTCCCAGTAGTATATCACCTATCTTCAAACCTGATAAAAGCTTAAACAACATTATTTAAAAACCTCCTTCTGCATGTGCAGGAGTGGTATAACCCGTAAAATGTAGAAAATAACTGTAAAAAATGTTTCTTTCTCTATTAGTTATATCCAGAGTAGAGTCCCCTGCCCACACATTACAGAGTGGAACTGATCAGAAACATCACATTTCACTTGCATATAATGGGAGCAAAGAAAATAACTATAAACATCAACTAAGAAAATACAACTTACTAGTTTTGGTTTAAATAGCCATGTAATTTCCACATGAGCTGATACGGCTCAGGTGTGATTTTCAGATGGGATTTTCAGATCTGTGCCCACTTAACACCCTTCGAGAGCCTCAGCCACACTGTGTGAATTCATCTGAGAGAAGAGATGGAGACCTTTCCCCACAGCATGCTGCCTGGAAAATCTACCCTGAGCCTCAGCTTTAGTGAGGGAAACATTCTGGAAGAAAAAGAGCTTTTTAATACTGAATGTAAATGAATAGCTAATATTGCTTCTTCAGTCTTTCCTGTTTTAACCCATTTTTTGTCCTAGTGGTAAATAAACATTGCTTGGCAGCAGGGAAGGTGGTGTGTTGTCTCAGTGGCCTAAGGCATGTGGTACATGGAAAATCTACCTGTGCCCTTCTGGCTGCCCTAAAAGCACCATTTCCCTACTGTGAAAACTGAGGGGAGAATAAAATCCTTTATGAGACCAAGTCAACACTTACATTAACTGTGAGAAACCCGGGTGTGCCATGAATTGGGTGTTGAAGCTGAGGTCCAGCAATACAGACAGGCCTGTGCTCTCTTCCTGAAGGAATATCTCTAGGTTTGGCTCCAGAGACACTCAGAAATAGAGACACAAGACTTGCTTGTACTGACAAATTGAGTGTTTAAACTACAAATTAAATTGCCTGGTGGTATCCTCCAGTTCAGGGGCAGCTGACAGGCATTGCAGAGGGGGCAGGTTTTGTTGTGCTGCATTGTGCCTTAGCCAAGAGTTGTTTTACACAAACCATCTTTGAAGGACTTTGGTCCCCACTGCATGAAGCGTTTGTACAAACTGGTGGTGAATTATCACAGAATTGCTCTGCTGGCAGAGCTGTCCTTCCTCAAGGATCAACAGCCCTCAGCTATATCACCCTAGTCATAAATACTGCTGTTTTTTGGCAAAAAGAATGCTTTTATCACTTTGGAAGACAGTAAGACCACATGAGGAAAGAATATGGCAAATAAGGTATGTGATAATCTTGGCCTGATTTGCATTACTTGAGACAAAGATAAGGATGTTCTTTGTTCTCCTCAGATTTGTGTTGAGTTAAACAATTTCTACCAGATTCTTCATTTTTTTCTCAGAAGGCCTATTAGCATTTAAAGTGAAATCTCCTAAAGGTCAGCAGCAGAACTGTACAATTTTTGAGGAGGCTGAGCCCTTCCCAGAGCCACTGTAAAGTGACTCCTTCAAAGGTACCTGTACTGTCCTTCACAAGACCTTGGAGAATGAGTGTTCTGTAACTGCTAAGAGGAGTGAGAGTAGACTTAACTGGCCATGTACAATTCTCTGCACTCTTTTTTTGTTTCCCTTGGAAAAAGCCAGTGGAGCACCACATTTCCAGCTCAAAAGGCAGCAGCTGAGAGCTGAATATACTGATAACAACCCCCTCCTCCTCCTTTGATTTTTGTTCATGTCAATTAGAGCAAACTCTAATAGTAGTAGAGGGTAGTTTTCACTTAAAATAATGAAACCAAGAAAAATGTCTTGGTTTTCTCCTAGGTGGTGAAGGAAGTGGTGCTGAGAGAGCTCTTAAGACATTTTCAAAGATCTGACATGTCACTGAATACAGAACAGTATTAAAAAGGAGGGGAATCTGTAGCTCAGGGGGAGCATTAAATCAGTTATAATGAAAAATAGCCAGTAACAAAAAGACTCAGCTTGTGGAGTGTCAGAGAAAGTCTATGGGCAGGGACATTTTACCTGCAGGAATTCTGAATGAAGACACTAATAAGATGCAGTTAAATAAAACACATCCAAACAACATTTCTGTGTTGTGTATCTTAAAAACCAAGTTTTACCTGAGACTTCAGGCAGGAAAACTGGTAAATTAATAAATCTCTTGTACTGGTGCTATTTATTTTCCTTGATGAACTCAACAGCCAAGCCTTGTTCTTTTCTTATTTAAAAATATGGCATCAAAATGACCACAACAATTTCAGCTACTTTGTACAGCATGCTTAAGTACCTGTTGGTCCAGGAGTATTGGACACATTTTAACAGATAAGCAGGATTTGGTGCATGAATTTTTAAATACAGTATCTGTATTGCACTTTGCATCCCAGGGAGTTCAAAGGTGGTGAAAATCCAAATAATTGTGCTGTGGTGACCGTGCACATTCCTCTCTGCAATACATTTAGATTGGCACCTACACCCAGAAGGAAGAAACCTGTGGCAGGGAGGGAAGGGCTGCAGGGTGGGGTTGAGTACATGTGCCAGGGGTATGATAAGTTCTTGTGAAATGGCTTCCAAATGCCAGCTGACATTTGTGAAAGAATAAAGTCTTTGTATTGCTTCATTTAGCTATTAGATTTTGCTTGTTCTAAGGCACAAGCAATGCCAGACAAATGGTTCAAACTTTTCTCCCAGTTAGTCTTAAGCCCATTAGAGGGAATTTCTCCAGTGTATCTCATCTCATTTCATCTCATGAATCTCCTGGACAATTTATTTGGCCTATTCAGTGCAAATCACATTTCTGAGAACTGCTCTGCAAAAGCAGAATGCAGACTCACAATTCCAAGAATTTCAGAAACGATGATCTCATGACACTGAAAGATTTTTAAAGATAAGATGAGTGAAAGTATGAACTCTCGACAATTTATCTCATCTGCTCATATTACAGAAATTGTATTTAAACTTAAAACTCAGATAATCTATTTTCCCTACTGCTTGTGTCATTTCTGAGAAATGTATCTTCCCAATTATGTTTATCATATTCAGCTGTACCTATAAGTAGTATTCTATAAGTAATACTGTGACTTCATTGAATATGCTTAGTTCTGTCTTGAGTGATAATACAGTGGCATTTGAAATCCTTTTGGAAAGCTATTTGAAAATAATACAGATATTTTCATTATGAAAGAACAAACCATCTTTTGGGTTTCAAACAATAGGCATATCTAAATTTCTTTAGGAATTTAGATAGTTCAATCTATTTAACTATTTCTGTGACCATCCATCACTGCCTGCATGTATAATATGAATTAATTTCTAAATGGATTCTACAATTTATGCTGTTGCTTGCTGGAAATGAAGGAATGAAACTGAGTCTGGAAAGAAGGGAGGAGGCGAGGGAAAGATGTTTTTGGCTTTGTTTCTCACTATGAGAAAATTTTAAATTGTTAATAAACCAAATTTCCCTAATTCAGGTTTGTTTGCCTACAATAACCATTAGCAGGTGATCTCCCTGTCTTTATCTCAACCCAGGAGCTTTTTCATGACATTTTTTCCCCTTGTCCAGCCAAGGTCAGTCCCCCTCAGCTGCTCTGTGGAGACAGAACTAAACTCAGGACACTTCCACCTGGTCTGGCTTTGGGAATAAGGAAATCTCTTCCTGGATACTAGGACCTCACTGAGAGAACATCTTTTCCTATATTATACTGAACTGCATGGATTTTACAGTCCTTGATGGATGAGAGACAATTAGGTTTATCTTGTGGAAAAAAATTATCAGTGAATCTGTTTCAGTGAAATGACATCAGCTGTATTCACATCCCCTTCATTCTGCCTTTTAGAGCTATTCTAGCAAGCAGAGTCAAAGCAAACTGTGAATGTCTTTGAAATCTATGTTCAGTAGCATTCAGAGCAATCTTTTTTCCCCCTCAATAATACAAGTATTTTCCCCAAAATCTGATTCTTACAAACAGTTCTCAGCCAGGCAAGGAAGTGAAATACACTGCGTGACTTGTGTGTCTTCCCAAACCAGTCAATACAGATTGGTTTTCGAATGATGTTTTGAATAACTTCACCCACTTGCAAATGTACTGCTAGCAGTTAAAAATTATTGCCAGACATTACATAATTTTGAATAATTAACTCAGCTATAGATGTCAGTCTATCACAGAAGGTAATTGATTAGTTCAGGAGGTTTTTTTAGCTTCATTCTAATGCTTTTTTGAATTTTGTGACTCACAGTCATGTGTCACTTAAATTCACAGTGAAGAAACGATGAAAACCTGCAGTATGTACCTTACTCAGTGCAGATGTTTTTTTTTCTTTCACCATGAAATACTTCAAATCCTATTAAAACCAGTTCAAGTTGCAGCATTAGTGAACAACCAATATTGTTCTACTCGTATCTTACCTCTGTGCCAAACCTGCTTGCTCGTGTTCCTTTGTTTAAAGGCAGGCACAGCACGTTACAAACACAGTATTTAAATGGCATGTACAGAGTGCCCATAGGGCCAGACTGGGATCTATTTCTTAGATGTACAGTGTACATTTTAAGGCACACTATAGGGATTGAGTTTACATTTTGATAACTCTGTCCTTTTATTTGCAAAGATGGTCACTACCTGGAAATGTTGCAAAAATAAATGTTCATCTCTTAAGAGTGGCCAATGTATTTATGTCTTCATTTTTGTATTTTTTTTCAAGAAAAAATGTGTGAAAATGTGAGCTTTAGGGCATTTTAAAAGGAAATGTCAACTACCATGTTACATTTTATATACATAGATATGTATTTATATATATCTAAATATATAAAATGATTGTAGGAGCTCATACTATAAGCTGAGTTTTAGTACAGTACTTTAAATATACCGGTATTTATTTTCAGTTACACTTCTGCACCACTTCTTTCTAATGCAGAGCTTGATACGGACATTGGTTGATAATAGCAAACAAAAAGAATTCATAAAGAATATTATTGTCTTATCATGCAATGTAGTAGGCATCCTGTGGCACTATTCTCTTACCCAAGTATTTACAGTACTGCTGAGTACCTTAGCAATAAATTCACCAGTGTTTGTCTGACTGCATCTGTCAGGGCACCCAGCAGTGAGCCAGGCTGAGGCTCCTGTCACACGTGGGTCTCGATGAAGGAGTGTGTGTGTGTCAGCATTGGGGCTGAGCTTGCCAGTTCAGAGGCTCCGTTTTGAGACTTCCCAGCAGCACTGTACTCACAAATGTCCAGGAAAAACTCATAGTTCTTTAATTTCCAATCTTTGAACTTCTTTGATGTTAAATTGGGATCATCCAGAAGGCTGTTGATAACTGTGAGGTCCCCTTCCTTTGCCTGGCAAATTCCAGAAAGACAGAGGACATGTCAAAATGAAATTTTGTATTTCAGCACTTTATTTTTTCTTTCACTTAAATGCCAAGTGCCAGGCAAACTACTAAGGAGATGTTAATATTTAGCTAAATTCAGAAACTGTTGCAGCATAAACTGTTTGACAGCTCAGTTTGTTGCACGTGCTACAACTTGCCTACACAGCGTGCCAAATAATCTCTTTCTTTTTCCTTAAGCTGGAACCTGTTTGCTTTCAAGGATTTTTAGTTTCTTTGAAACTCAATTGTAAAGCTACAAAAAAGCAGTAACAATAGAAATGTAAAGATATTAAGGACATGCAGTGACATTAAGGACAAGGGGGAATGGCTTCCCACTGCCAGAGGGTAGGGTTAGCTGGGATATTGGGGAGAAATTGTTCTCTGTGAGGGTGGGGAGGCCCTGGCACAGAGTGCCCAGAGAAGCTGTGGCTGCCCCTGGATCCCTGGAAGTGTCCAAGGCCAGGTTGGACAGGGCTTGGAGCAACCTGGGATAGTGGGAGGTGTCCCTGCCCATGGCAGGGGGGGGGACTGGATGGGCTTTAAGGTCCCTTTGATCCAAACCATTCTGTGATTCCATGATTAGGCTTTTCCTAGTTTATATTCCTTACACCCAAAATCATAAATCCTTACTTTTAAAGTGCTCTTGAGAACTCGGATGTGGTGCAGCTTTTCATTGATCACGGGGTCGTTACATCTCTTCACGAAGGACTTGCGGAACTCCTGCTTGGTGGAGGGACGCTGCTCTCCAAAAGCTGACAGACTGGCTTCTTCCAGAGTTCTGTAGAGCTCTTGCAGGCCATCTGTGATTTCTTCAATTTCTTTTATGTTTTCTGAAAGAAAAGAAAGAAACTTAACAATAAATCTGATCATTCAAATGAAGTCTCTAAAACCTGCAACTTCAATACTATATTAACCTATTACTCAGTTCTGCAACGTTTGTTTTGATAAGACAAGAACATTCAGATCATCCCAAAGGTCAATTTTTTAGTTCTACATCCTGGCATTTCAAGTACAAATTCCTGTGTTTGCCAACATCCAGCAGTTCAAACACAAAATCCTTGCTGAGAATAGTGGCAATACTGCTCTGGATTTTGCTGGCAGTAAAGCAGATGAGAACATCTCCCAGAGCTTACCTTCTGCACAGAAACTATTGTGCCTTCTAAGAGGAACCTTCTCTTCCAGACTGTCGTCGGTCCCTTCGATGGACTTTACGCATCCCTTGCCGCGGACGTCTCTGTTCCGGGGAAGGCTTTGGCTGCGCTGTTTCTGGGGCCGCCCGTGGGAGCTGTGTCCCCTCGGACATTCCACCAGGGGAAAAGGCCCATCCTGCTCAAAATTGTGGCGCCTCTGGACGGGCAGCGTGGCTTGTCTCCGTCTGTCCGGTGACATTCCGGGCCGGCCGCTCACATACTCCGCCTCGGGAGGGACAGTCTGGAGGAAATGGAGCCCTGAACTGGTTAAGGGAGTCTCTATCAGGTCCTGCCACGAGCGCCGTTCTCGGTAGGGAGGTCGGCACCCCGAGGAGTGTGAGCTGCCTGCTACATCCTGCCGGGAGTCCTCGGCAGAAGAGTGGGAATACGTGGATTCGCTGGAAAAGTGTCGACCTTGTTTGGCTTCGGGGAATGGACTTGAAGAATTCACCTGGAGAGATACAAAAACATCTGCCCATGAGACAATGTTTTGAGCAGACTCAAGAAAATGAGTGCAGCGTAAAACACTGTGTGGTATCTAGTAATCAGATGGACTGATGGGTTTGATTTGTCATAACATGAACCACTGTAAATAGAAGAGAATTAGCAGTGACAACTTTTATACAAGTGCTCCTTCAACCACTCCCTATTCTTGTTTTGCACATTCTCTGCCCACAAGCAACTCCTGACGGAAAGAATAGTGTAACATTGGTGCAGGTTTCCTGAAGACCTGTCCAGCTTACACTCACTCCAGCTGAGGATAGTGGAAATTTCCAGAAAAAACCATAATTGGATTTCCTCTCCTTTTTTAGGGGCTAAACAGAAAAAAACCAAAAACCAAACCCAAACAACAAAAACTTCAGCACCCAGGAAGATTTTTGGCTGGGGGTGTGTTGAACTTGTGAAACGATTTGAATGAATTCTGCTGGGTCTGTGTATAAATTTAATTCAAAACAAAGAGAAAGGCAAAAATGTGGAAAAACAGAAAGGGAGGGGCTTAACCTGTATCCCAGTTGATAAAACAGCATCACATGGGTGAAAATCAGTCTGAACTTCACCCATGTGATGCTGTTGTCTCAGTCATTCTTTCTTTGGTTCTGGCTGTGTGAGGATCGTGTCATTCACGCTGAAGAAAAATCTGAAAGAAAAATAGAAAACAGTCCTATCTGTGCTTAGAATCATAGAATAATTATCATAATTGCCTGTGTTTTGTCTAACAGAAATGTTCTATTTGTAATACTGTCATTACTATTGTCTTGTACACAATCTTATAAAAAAACCCCCTTTCCTAGAAAGATTTGTTCTTCAAAAAGAGAACTGAAACATGATTACCGCGTGAATGTGAGCTGATCTTAATCTCTAGCATCCAGGATCCAATATTTATAATTGAAAAGCAGTCTCAATTAATACAAACCATCCCATCCACCACATTCTTTTCATATTCTGCAGTGAAGGTAAAATTTGAATATCCTGTTCCTGTTATGATGTGTAGTTTCACCAAGCCTACAAATAAAGGTCATATTCCCAGTCTGGTGACAGATCTGCAGCAAGAGACATTTACCTCTCCTTCCTTTCTAGCTGATTTGTTATGGAAAAAGCCAGGTCTTGGCTCATGAGGAACAGCAGTAATTTCATTTTTACAACCACATGCGGCTTTGTTCCGCCACCTTTATGGTATTTAAATATCCCAGCGCAAGGGAAGTGCAAGGGAAGGCACACGGATACTCTGGGTGCCCGAGGGTCACACGCAGGGTCAGTGACTCACTGAGGGGGTGCGGTGGTAGGTGTCACACAGCGTGGAGGAGCCCTCCTGCTTCAGGGTCAGGGAGCCCTCGATGTCGTCCTGATCGCTTTCACTCCAGTAATCTGCTGACAAAGCATTCCAGCTTTCACTCGGGTGCTTTTCCACAAGAGAGCAGATCCCACCTTTTAACGACATCCTTCACTGGCAAGGTGAACATTCCCCAGTCCCCTGCAGGGCTCAGCAGCCTCTCAGGAAAAGTCTGGCACCTCAAACACCCAGGGAGTGCAGGAACCTCTGAATGCTTTAGGGAAGTGTTACAGAAGGCAGTTTGGGCACCTGGCTCCCACTGCACATAAAAGCCAACTTCTGGTCACAGACTTCCAAACAGAAACCTCATTCCAGATGAAGCAGAGCCAAGCCTGAACATTTAATTTAATTGGGCAGAACAGGTTCCACTGTGGGTGATGGGGAAAGCGCACGGCTGGCAAGCTGAGTTTGGGAGGTGCAAACAAGCATTGCTGAAGCACACATTGCCCCAAGTCTGTGATGTCTGCACTGGTTTTAGGGGGATGAGCATCCCTCAGGGCTAGGATCTGGGAGATCACACCTCATCCTGAACCCCACATTCTCTTTATCACTAATTTTAAATATTTCTTAAAATTACTACTCAGGATTTTATTTTCTTCTGTGGTAGCACCAATAAATGTAGTTCTTCAAGGAAATGTATTCTCATCAAAATTGATATTTGAAAAGATATGGCCATATGTTGATAAAGAAGTCAGTTATGACCTCTCCAGCTTTTTGAAATACTGAACAGATTTGTACTGTCTGCTCTCTTCTCCTAATTATAATCACTGAAGCATTACCTTCATCTGGGTGAATATCCTTGTCATCAGGTGTGTAACCAATTGCTGCGAGGCCCAAACGATTCATCCATCTGATAGAATGAGAAAAATGAGGAAGAGAGGTATTTAAAAAGAACATCTCATGAAAATCTGAAGGCATCCACATTCTTAACATCTGGAAAAGTCAGAGACAATGGCTAATGCAAAAAGGCTGTTAAATCCACGATTCAGATGTGTTGGGTGGTTGATAAATGGGAGTGAAGGATTTATCCCATTTATTCTGATTGCTACTTCTATTTATTTCAAGAACCTGCCTGAATTGCCAAAATACTAGAAAATAAAATAGAATTATGGTAACTATTGTCTGAAAACCTGTATTAGGAAATAAGTTGTATTAAATTTATATCCTCAGAAAGCTAAAACAGCCTATGGCAGTTTGGTTATTTGCTAGTCTGGATTCACAATGTTGGTGGATATAAATATTTCATCTTGTTGAGCTGTGATAACAACATTATTTTCTCTTAATTTGTTTAATACAGGTTTTTGGATTTCTGAAACAAGACTTGCTAAACTGCATGTAGTTCAATATTTGCATTTTGCATTGGATGTGCTGGTTTCTTTCTTTGTCCCCAAATTATTTAATTTGATAGAAAATAAGATTTATTACTTTGTTAGGAAAATATTATAGTTAATTTTTGGGAAAATACCTTTTGAGTCTTCTTTATGTAAGATTACTGGATATTTATACAATATATAATTGAAAAACTAGGGAAAAAAGGAAATTACCACAAAGAGGGAAAAGTCACTTCTTAATGTTCAGCAAATGGAAAATCAAGCATTATCTTATTTTCATCAACAAGGCGATATAACCGAAGAAAAAAAGCCCTAATAGTGACATCTATAATGCCATTTTAACCATTCCCTTACTCGGGAACTAAATTCTTAATTATGTCATTAATTTCCCAGAATGTTGATGTGAGAGTTTATCTAGAAGCAGCTCTTCTTTCCTTTCTGAACATTTGCAACATCAAATTTGTTAATAATTATGTTCTTGGTTAATGAATATTATAATGACAAAAACATATTTCACAGGCCTCAAGTCAGACATTAGCAAACAGTACATGCAATATCAAAAGGATGAGCTGTTTTGCAGATTAAAACAGGAAAACTACTCAGTGTAATTCTCCTCCACTTGTACTAGAGGAGACAAAAAGCTTTTAAGGACATATGTGACTGTGATTGTCCAGGAGAGTGGTGTGTGGGAGATGGGAGGCACAGCAAGGGGGCAGAAAATGAAGAAAGAGTGAAGTCTGCACTAAAAATAGCACACAGTTCAGCACGTATTGATCTCCTGGAGTCAGAGCTCCGCAGAGGCTCCGAGCAATGATCCTGATCTGTAATATTGGATACAGCACTGACTCACTGCCCGGCCTGCAGCAAAGCCTTCCACAGATCTTATGACTTCCCTAAGTAGCCAAAGGGGACAACAGCATTTACTTCTTACAGGGAATTGTGAGAGGTTTTAATTTTCTTGCAAAACTATGAAAATAAAGAACTGTACAATCATATTGCTTTGCCTCTCAGTATTAAGCCAGAAGTGAGCAAATTGGAGATGAAAATGGAAATGATGATTAGTTTTCCCAAATACCAACTGCAGGGTTAGGACTGCTTACAGCCGTTGTTTGCATCAGCACGTCAATAACTCATCTTTATCATGAGGGAAGTACATTTAAAATGGATTAACAGATTTACAGAAGAGCTTTTGCACAGTGCTCACCAGCATCATTTCCCTCAGCACACAGTGCCTTGATTGCCTGGTATTTACTTCCCTCGCAAGGCAGATCCTTTATTGCAGGAATGGCAATGACATCATTCCCTATTCATTATTAAGCATTTGCATTCACCAGTTTTTCATCAGTTGCTCCTCTATTTCTAAACTCATTAGCACTGGAGCAAAATAGTTTCAGTCATACTTTGCCATATGCCTTTGGCAATTAAGCAGGATGGCTCAGTGCCTTCAACTGAGGTTCTCCTTAAGCACCAACGATAAATTAGGACTAATTACCATTTTCCAAGTTAAAACAGACTCAGCCATTTCTGTGGTCAGTGCATGGAAATTTATATTGTCTTAAATTTCTTGCAAAATTTCTTTTGTTGCTCATTGCCAACTTGAGGGTGTCAGATCTTGGAAGCAAATATAGAGACCAGTTGAAGTGTTAGGATTAACCTTCCAGAGCCAGGGATGTTCTGAGGATACTCTGAGTTACAGCTTTACACATGGCCAAATCTGGAATTAGCTGAAGTTAATCTTCCTTCTCTAAGGCTGCTCAGGCTTTTCTCTTCCAAAGACCAAGATCATCCCCAGCTATAGTTACAAGGACTTTCTTACCTCATTTACCACAATTCAGAGTCAGCTCTTTGTCAAGCCAACATAAAGGGTTATCTGATGACATTCAGTGGCTTATCATGATACAATCTCTTCTGATAAAAGAAATAGAATCTCCATTTTAGGTTTTGTGTTTTTAAAAAAAAGCATGAGTGAATGTTTTTGAGGTTAATCAGGAGGTATACAAGTGGTGAGATTACATCTCATTTTCTTGCAGTTAATTTTTTTTTCCCAAGGAAATGCAAACTCAGTTTGAAAGGAACCCTGCATAAACTTGATGAATTTCCTTGATGAGCAAACCACTTCCATTTTTCAGAAAACTGCAGTCAAGGTTACAAAAAGCTCTTTGTGGAGAGCTTGGAAATGCAGGCAGTTGGCTCTGACCTCTGCCCTGAGTGCCCTGTGTGCAAACGTTGGGTTCCAGCTGGGCACTGAAAGCTCCAGTCAGAGCTGGACCCCCGAGGGATGGAGGATGCCCATCCCACTGAGGGTCAGGCTCTGCAGGGCTCCGTGTCCTGCACGGGGCCAGCACAGCGCCAGGGGTTGCATTGCTGGTTTGGTTTCTAGAGCTGTGCCCCAACAGCTCTGGGACTTTCCCGTGGTCACCAGGAGAGCTGGGCTGCCCTGGCGGGTGCGCCTTTGGGATCTCACGTGCCCATCCCTGTACCTCGAGCCCGGGGCAGAAAGCTGGCCTCCCTTCCCAGAAATCCTGCCTTTTTACTTGGATAATTTCAACAACTCTTCCCTGTTGATATTTAAACAACTTAACCGGGATGTTTCACCGAGTCTAGGCCACCCAACAGAGCATGGGGTTTGCATTCTGGGTGGGAATTGTGATGACAAGGAACAGCATTAAATACCCCACGGATCCTCTGCCACAACATTTTACCTCCAGGATTGTACAAATCCCCATAAGATATAATCACTGTCTTACCAAGGCACATTGTAACAACCTACAGGGGACCAAGAAGTGGGTTAATTGTTTTTTATTGCCTGTTCTCCAGTGAACCAAAGGCAGGGAAAGGTGAGCCTCGAGTAAAGTCATTGAAATGCACAAGTAAGTTTTGTACTTTGTCTCAATTAAATTCTAAATAAATCAGACTTGGCTTTAATTAATTCTCTTGGTTACAAACAGGCACTGTTGTCATTGCTTTGGGATAAAATAGAGCTGCCAGGTAGTATTTAAGTTAAATTTACTGAGATAATTCTGGTTATTACCCAGGGATTACAGCCCTGAGCCTCTCTGAGAGTCTGATTGTACCCCAGGCCTGGGCTGTGGTCACTGGAGGCACCAGGGCAGCGAGGGACCGAGGAGCTGTTGCAAGAGCCAAAGTCTGATTCTGAAGAGTGAATCAGCCTGAAATGCCTGGAATTGTCAGGAGTTGGGAGAGTATTCACTCACTGACAGAAAAGTTAAAGCAGGCCAAACAACTGGGATACAATTGCACATTGCTTTGCTCTTCCACACTGTATTAAAACCAGGAAAGTGCCATTCCTCCATGTACACATTAATCAATTTCTGTTTCCTGGCTGTTGTAAGCCTGAGCCAACCCAAGGTCCATGGGAGGTTCTGGGAGTGAAGGCAATTAAAGGTTCCACAGTGGCATCACACTCACCCCCTTGTCTGTTCCTTACCACAGTCCAGAGTGAAAAGCACAAATTTAAAAAAAAAAAAAAAA
>WEKY01057664.1:1230333-1281148 GCA_013390045.1 Picathartes gymnocephalus | reverse complement strand
CTGGGTGTACTCTCTACAAGCTTTGGTACAGGTGCACTGTTTTATGTACCAGAGACACTGATCCCACTAAGACTTCCAGCCTTTACCAACAAAAAAATCACAAGGGTGATAAACCTTAAGCCCGAAAGAAACAAATTAAAAAGAAACAAAATAAAAAATATTCTAATTAACACAGATGAGACCACCAGAAGTAACTTTCCTTTGCAGAACTAAGATGTGTCATGGCAGGAAAAGCCAGCATAGTGAGCCACAGAATGTAATGTATTTACTAAAATTAATGGAAGGCTAATTCCTGAGAACACCACGAGCCAGCATTCCATCAGGCTCCAGGAGTCTCTTCCTGTGTGAGACAAAATACTGAAGCACCAGGATAAAGAACATCCCAGAGCAAAGAGGACACACAACTCACCTGTTCATCTCTTCAAGGCAGTCGGTTGCGAAGTAGAAGCTCTTTATTTTGGGGTGACATGCTTTGAAGGCACTATAAAAAGAGCACAAAGAACAAAAACCACCTTTTCTTTCGAACAATTTGTCTACAAATACACCAGACTGTCCTGCTCTATGAGCTTCAGCATGTCGCAGGTTTCATAGGCATTTGTAATCTTCAGCCTGAATTTTGCTGCCTAAATTTACAGAAATGGATTCCTCCTGATTTGATTTCATCAACATTTATGAACTTCATACTTTGCAAAAATTTCAAAATCCTTTGAATGACTTAAAAAATATAAATCCTTTTGATAACCACTGATGTTCTACATCTAAAAAATTCTTGGGTGAACTTGAAAGTCTTATTGAGTATATTCAAGTACATCTTAGCTGTATTCCAAAGATAACTAAAGGAAGAAATGTTTGATCCTCCCACCTCTTCTCACGTATTTAGATGACTGTTTTGTGTTCTACAAAAAGAAATGCAGAGGGCTGCCAAGTTAAGCTAGAAATCACTGGAATCACAGATAATATTCAGATGGCATGGGTGATTATAGTTCACATAAAATGCCTTTTATTAATGCTTTTATGTGGTGTAATCCCTGAGCTGTCAGCTGAGCAGTTGAAAACTACTAAGAGAAGTAATCAGTTTTTACAAATTTTTTGTGTGGGTATAATGAAAAGGAATTTTGCTATCAAGGAAACCAGAAGGTCCCAGCATTAGAGATTATTAATTTGATTAGCTGGCAAATGTTAAAAAAATGCCACACTATCATTCATAGCATTTATATTAAAATACTGACATTTATATGGTAATTACCAGATGTAAGAATTAGATTAAGAGTCATTACACATGGAATTATGAAGAACCTGTGATGCAACGTTTCCACTATTAATAGCTTAAATGTAAATGAATGTTTTATTAATTACTATGACTTATTGCAGTTTTCAAGGACAAGATGAAAGCAGAAGAAACTTCACCTGGGCACAGTGATTTTTTTATATACATAATTAACAAAAATGCATCCAGTAACAGCTTTCCCACCAAAAGTCCTACAGCAGAGTTGTATTTCTGTGCAGTTTTCTCTTCCATGAGATTAGGGATATAAAGAGTAAGGTTATCTTTGCACAGAGGGTAGTCATTAAATATTAAATTCCATAAAAGGAGACTGTAGAGGTATTTAAGTGTTGTTTTGGCATCTGGACAGTGATAATTTCCACTGCAGAGCCTCACTGCCCTGGTTACTGGTACTTTGCAAACAAAAGCAGTGAGTGAGTGAGTGTGAAATCCCACACAGGGATTCCTGGTGCCCACTAGATGGCATAGGCTTGTTAATTATCTCTCTTTTGATCATTATACAAATGCAGTTTTAAGTATGCTGTGATCAAATTTATGCTTTCTTTTAACTGATTGGTATGATATGATTTTAGTGCCAGGAATTCTTATCACTCTTAGTCTTCTGCTTTTGATGTGGAACTTTTAAATCCCCATATGCCAGCTGAGTACCAGCAACTCCAGCTGCTTCTATGGAAACAGCTGTGGGTAAGAAAGGTGAAATAGTTTTGTGTGTCTTTAGACACAAGTGAATTAGAGCAGTACATGACATCTTTAATTACACAGAGATTAGCAAATACTGTACCTTCAACAGAAATTCCTTACAGGGCTACATTTTTAATGCTCAGAATAGAAAATCATGACTAAACAAACACTCCTGCATAGTTGCACTGTTGGTCTGAACTGTCTGCAACATCTGCACCTTCTCCTGCTCCACTTGTCCAGCCACCTCCCAGTGGGATTGGCTGGGATTGGAGAGGATTAAGTGGTGGATCTAAAGATCCTAATCCTCTTGGCTAATCCTGAGAGAATATCACATGATGGAGTTTCTGCTTGTAAATAGGATTATTTTCCTAGACAGGAAATTTAAATACATACAGGCATCCAAATGCCAGTATTGGAGTTTCAAGTCAATGTTATAATGGGTCAAAGTTAGTGTGACAAACAGAATTTAATTTGGCTCCACTGTGCTCTTGTAATGTGATAAAATCTATGATTAGTGGATCATTTTCTAGTGGAGGGTGTCCCTGCCCGGGTCCCTTCCAACCCAAAGGAGGCTGTGATCCTGTGATTATTAGAATATTTCATTCTCACAGGAACCCTGCCTCCATTAAGGCACAGAGAGGTGAAATCAGGAGTATGCAGCAGGTCAGGTGCTTTTTGGAGGGCTCCTGGCTGAGTTGTCACAGAACTTGTGAATGTGTCATAAAAATGCAGAAAGAGTAAGAATTTTGTCAGGGTAAATCAGTTAAATGCTGCAGGTCTGGCTGCTTTTGCAAAGGAGCTCCCACGTGCCAGGTCCCTGCAAACAACTCTAATTGGTTACTGTATGAATGTTCTTTAAAATCTTCCTGCCTGATATTGTGGTAATTTCCTGACATAGTGAAGATTAAAGCTAAAATAATGTATTGCACTGTTATATATCAGCAGACTGCAGAAAAGAGATCTTTATTGCTATGAAATGGAGATCCCAATTCTGTGCAAACTTGTGATTTAAATGTATTGCAATTCTGTGTGAGGGCTGCAAAACACAACAATAAATCCATCTTCATCTCCCAGCAGTGTCACTAAGATTATTATTAGGGAAGTGTTTAGATACATTTCTAGCATTAGGAACTGGGGTCTCTGGGGAAACAATTTGAGATGTATAAATATGAATAATTCAGAAGAATGATATCTATATATTTACATTTGGCTTGGTTTGGAGGGCCCCAGACTGGCTGCAATAATCAAGATGTGGTGTAGTGAGTGCCAGTTTAAGGAATAATCCCTCCATCCATTGGCTGCACTCCAGTTAACACGGCCCAGGAAGTTTCTTCCCTGTTGGGGCCCACTGATGGCTCAAGGGGGCTTTTCTGTCTGCAAAGACTGTCAAGTTCTTTTCAGAAGTAATAAAATGACCGAAACTGTAGTAACATTTAAGCTGTACCTTCGTGTCTGCCTGTACTACATCAGTGACATTTGTGTAGAGCTCTGACTGCTCACTTTCAATATGAAATGCCAACAGTGTGGCATAGCCTTGATAAATTTAAGATCCAAATTTGCATTAACTAGGCAATGAAAATTTTCACTAGGTGGAAATTGTTGAAGGTTCAGGCAAAGCACTAGTTGATATGGATTAATTATACCTGCAGATCAATTAATCTTTATACTTGGGGATCAGTGTCAGCATGGGGCATTATAATTATCAGTATCTTTGAAACTAACATGATATTCATGTCATGCCACAGCATATAAACACAAGTAACTATTATTTCTCATACTCTATGATCACTTTTAATCAGGAGGGTGCAGGTGTTGCCTAGAAGCAGTGGAAAGTTTTCCAGTGCCAATGCAAAAAGCCTCCTTTCACAGGGACAAGGTCATTGCATGTCCAACTATAGCCTGGAGAGCTGAACTAGCCTGAGATAATGCCACGGTTCCTGCAAAAATCAGGGTACCTTCATTAAATGCATTACTGAGGCAAATCATCAAACCGTACCAAATAATGCATTAAATTATCTATATTTTTGTGAAAGCTTTCTGAAGGCAATTCCATCACTGTGAGCCATGGACATCAGGAACAGCCAGGCTGGGGAGCAGAACTCCCCATCCCACAGAACAGTGGGAGAGAGAAATCCATTCATTATCCCAAGAAGCCTTCAAACCCTTTAGTTTCAAAAGGGTTTGAACATTTCACATCAATAGTCCTGAAAATAACAAAGATCTGAGGGGAAATCCAAACTGAGTTCCAAAATGTTCTTAGTTCTGCACTGGGGAGAGCTGAAAGAAAACTGGCACTGTGATTTTGGCTTTTCAGTGGTATCAGGCAATGGAAGGATGCTCACTCCTGTCCTTGGAGGACATCCCAAAGAGGACAGGTAAGTGCTTTCCAGATGTGCTCACAGGGGCTGGGGGTTGCAGCTGGCTGGACACAGGCAGGGCCCCCATTCCCACAGGCTGGATATACTGAATTTCACTGCACTCACTTCCAGGTAAAACAGTGGCCAGTGTAAGGTGCAGATTTTGTGATGGGGGGAAATATATAAATGGTACTCCGTGAAGGAAGAAATCAAATGGAAATTCAGCTCAGGAAAAAAGGGAATATACTATGAACATCATTATACTTTTACCTCTGGACCTGCCTCTTTTTGAAAGGATTCAAGGCCTGAAGGTTCTCAGCTTTCAGTCGTGTGCAAAGTTTTAGTTAATCGGACTTTTCCCTGTGCATACACCCTACAGAAATCCTGCCCTAAGCTGAGTTCTGAGGGATTGTGCTCTCGTGCTTTGAGGAAAGCTCTGGAAGCTATTTCTAGCTGTGCACAATGACCTTCTGTCTGATCTTGGTTAATTCACCGAAATCTGTTAAGTGCTTTATATTCTAACAAAAGGGTATTATTTTTCCTGTATTTTTGTTCAATATCATTATTAATATCTACTCATTGCTCTGAGGTATTTATAGTGCTCAGTTCGTGTTTAATTTCTATAGTGATACCCTCAGCTGAAAGGAGAAATAGAAGTGTAAATTGCACTGTCTTGTACTTCTCTGACACAGTAATAATATCCCCAGACAGGAATGGCAACTGAAGAGGTTTGATTTTCTGATGAGCAGTCTCTATTGTAATTCATATCTTCAATATTTCTATTGCACATGTGCTCATAGCTGTAGGACTTCTTTCCTCAGACCAAAACTGCATTCAGTCATTGGAAAAGCACAGGAAAAATCCAGGATGCTTAGTTAAAAGTGGGAAAGCATACAGAAGACAAATGCAAATAATTCAGGAATTGCAAAGTGCAACTCTCATGCACTGGAATTGTTCTCTTAAACCTGTTGATTTCAATCCCAACCCTGTTTGGAAGCAGTTTTCAATGAATGTCTGTTATTAAATATTCCTTAATTGTGGAAAGCTTGTAATATGCTTTTTAGTGGAGCAGAACGTAGAAATAGCGATATGCACATAAGCAATAATGTAGCGTTCATTTTGCATATGGAACCTAAATATTTTAGCAGCTGAGAGCAACACAATATTGGGTAGGAAAAGTTTCCTACATAAAAGAGAAAATTAAGATTATATTCACCATCCCCTGCTATGATATTTGTTATGCTATTTCCTTTGGGAAAATATGGCCCTACTGAACCTGAGAAAGTTTTATCTCTTTACTAAAGTATTCATTGCTTTTTGATTTACTTGTTTAACTGAAACTGTAACTGGACTATCTGGCAAGCTGGCTAAAGAGTTATTCAATTCATTTTAATCCCATAAATGGAATTTACATTACATTGCATCTTTTATAATAAAGAGGAATACTAAAGCTTAAGTGGATCTATGATGTTATAATCACAGATTTCAAGGTTTTTCTCATTCCTTCTCTGGACTTTGCAAGTGTTCAGTACTATGTATAGCAAACTTCCAAGAGCAGTTCTTTATAAACATAATTGACATATTGCTTACTGTTTTCGTCTGCATTCAATTGCTCTGTCTATCCTGAACTCGGGCAAGCTAATGAATCCTTCTGCTTTTTCATCCTATTGAATGAGAAAAATAAAAGATGTTGAAAAAGAACACAGAATTAAAGAAGAGAGGAATGAGCAGCAGCTGTTTGGGTTTTAGACAAAGAACAACTACCCAGTCAAAGGAAATACTGAATGTATTTTGCACACACTGTTTTTCCTATGAAATGTATCCAATTCATCACACAATGTAAATAACCTTTATGAGGTAACTAAACTGATCATTTCCCAAAGGAGGCACAGCCATCCTAACCCCCTTTTGCTGAAGATCACAGAAAACCTTTCAGCCCCAAGCACGGCACCTAAACAGAGGAGAGCTCTCAGATTGTTCACCATAAATCTGCGTTTTCCAGGTGTTTGGTGGATGTCTCTCTTGAAAGCCACAGTTGTCAGACCACGGGCCCTGCTGACAGCCCCCGAGGAGCTTCCTCGGCGAGGTCACCTCTGATTAAATGGACAGGTAAGAACCAGGAAATGCATCCTGCCACTTTTTGCTTCTCTTGAAGCAATCCAGCAGGAAAAGCAGGGAGACACATTAATACCAGGCAGGTTTTGAAAGGTATTAGCAAGGGCACAGTGAATTATGGCTTGGTTTGAGGCACAGCCTGAGAGTCAGGGGGATGCACCCAGTGCCCCCCACCTGGCACGGGAAATGTCAAACACTACAAAACCTCTGGGCTTGGATCACCCACAGCCCTGGTCTGGGCTACAGAAAACCCAAAAACTGAGGGGAATTATGCTCCTAAACTCACCCTCTGGAAGAAAATGGGGGAGATGGAGTAAAAGATCAGTAACCAAAGCAGGCTGCAGAGTCCAGCTGGAGTGCTGGGGCTGCTGCACACAAATGGAAGAGCAAAACTGAACCATTTTGGGCTTCTCCCCTCTGCTATTTTCCCCACATTTATGCAGATTGCACCAGCACAGGCCCAGTGGTTTTCAGGAAAATTTCACCAAGAACAGCATTTTACACATGAGAAACTGCAAACTGCAGACTAATTCAGCAAAAAGCAAGCGGAACATTGATATAAAAAGAACTTCTAGATAAAGAGATTTACAAATTCAGATTTGCACATCTGCTTCACATCATGCTAAACTAACAAATGGTTGCACTTTACACATTCCCCCCCCCCCAAGTGAAATTGGGGAGAGCTGAGTGTGAACACTGTGTTAGTCCAAACAAATCTGGGGAAAAGGTTTAACTACAGACATACTCATTTCTTAAAGACTACCCTGAACATCTGTTGTTTTATTAAGCTTGAGCATGGACTTGGAGACTTTAAAAAAGAATGTGAATTAAAATATTTCCAGCCAGAGCACCCCAGACCTGGCAATTAAAGTGGCAGCTCATCCGACCACGCAGTAAGAATAGACTTTAAAAGAATTAAAAAGATGAAGGTTTCAGTTTTACTTTCTCCACGCACGGTGTGCACTTACGTTCTGGTTTGTGTACCAGTACAAGGAGGAATCCTTCAGAATGAACCAGTACTTTTTCCATTTCTGGGTGAAATATCCTTTGGCATCCTTTTTCTTCCAGAGCCAGCCTTCGCAGTCGCCGTGGCCCAGGTCCTTGCAGGAAATGCGTCTCCTGCTGACGCTGGAGAGGGAACTCCCTGGGAACACCACGGGGTGAGAGGGGAAAAACTCTTTCATTTTGAATTCAAAACCCTCCAACCCAAATCCTCTCCAGGCTCGGAGTGAACAATTTCCAAATCAACAACGCCCTGCAATTTTGGTTTCCCCATGAACACAAAATGAAAATTGCCTGGTTTATGCAATGCTTTATTTAATCTCTCCAGGGTTCATTTCTCTTAGGGCTGAATTTTTTTTGCTGATTAAGATGGACAGTGTCGTTCCAAAGTAAAAATATATTTACTTAGCCTCAGTCAAGAACTCAGACACAATCTGTACACAGATGCAAACACTACTTTTTTCCATATATTTTCCCTTTAGCAGCAGAAGCCCTGTCAGATTGTGGGAATTTTTAAACTCAGTTTTTATAAACAATAAAAAAGAAAGATTGTTCACTTCCATAACAGTGCACATGCTTACATGATTTTTATCCTGACGTGAACAACAATATTTTAATTTTACAGCATCCTGTTAAAGGCACAGTACCAGGAATAAAGTTTTTTTCTTGGTTTTATTTCAATAAATTGAATTGAAAGGCTTAAAAATTTAGAATGCCTTGTAAATATTAATAGAATCACTTTTTAAAATAATTATGGTATCCTTTATTTTCCTGAAAAAAAAATTCTGTAGGAAATTTTCTTAACATATCAGACTTTTTTCTGCAAAAAATCAAGTTTATGATGCTACAAGAATTCCATTTGTCCGGCTGCTTTGAAGCAGGGAAGAAATTTACAGAAAATAAGACACCATCCTTTGCTCTGCAGTGTTTCACAAGCAAGTTCTCATCAATTTGCTCATAGATGCTTCCTGCCTTCTCCCTAAGGAAGAGGAAATTTTACCACCCACTCAAGCAATATTATACCTATAACACATTTATTTCAGTATTTTAATTTGGTATTTTCCTTTGTTGTTTACTGCCAATTTTACTTAGAAATATTTGAATTAAGTTGAACTTTTCATACAGGTCACTTATTATCAGAGGAGTCTCATTTTCTAGTTTCAAAATGTTAACTGAAAAAAGTTACCTTTTGACCATTTTCTGCTTTTTACCCTGAGGGAAGTGTAATGGAATGACTGTAAGGAAAAAAATAAATAAAATATGAAACACCAGTGCAAGTAACAGCAGTAACATGTAGGAGCTTTCATTCATTCCCCTCTCCAGGGTTATCACAGCATCAGTGATCACAGCATCTCCCTTCTGTCATTTTTCTCTTACTTCTGTCATCAACATCATAAAGAAAACAACACTCTGCTAAATCTGCAAATTGAAATCCCTTTAAAAAATATTAATTACAAGTGCAATGAAACCATGAAGGATTCTTTGCATGAATAGACGTGCAGGAGTTTGAAAACTAAAGATATAAACTCCCACGGATGAGCTGATAAAATGACTGTTATTTAAAATTTGTTGTATCAATGAAATAATTATAAAAATATGCATTCAAAAAGAAATATCCACCACAAACATTGTATGCAAAATCTTGTGCTTAGTTATGTATCAAAGTCACACTCTTCCCACCACAATTAAGTTTGTTGTGTTGATGGTTGACGGAATGATTCTGAGGAGAAAAAAATTAAATCTTTCTTTCTTTTGTGGCAGCATTAGAAAATTGCTACGGATTCTGAAAAAAAAAACCAACATCTAAAGCATCTCTTTATTTAAACCTAAAACAGGGATAGTACTCAAAAACTGGTAAGGATTTGCCTCCAATATATTAATGCTTAAGAACGCTAGAAAATAAACAGGTGAAAACTAGACTCCAGCTCAAGAGAGAGCAAGTTTTATTTTAAATGGCAGTGTCAGAGGGAGGAGTGGGTTTGGACATTCCCAGCCCTGTCTGGAACCCTGCTGGGATTCGGGCACTTCATGAGGGGAAGGTTTCGTGCAGGCATCAGCAGCTCCTGATTTCCGAGGCAGCTGGCTCAGAAAAAGCACGAGCTCCCTGTGCCCCCCTGACCCCATTCTGTTCTCCCAGCCAGCCCCAGGACAGGAATATTCCACAAAAATGTGGTAATTCTGGCAGGGAAACTCAGTGTGTGCAGCGTGTCACTAAGAGAGCACATCTCCCCCATTCAGCTTCATCTCTGCAAAAGTGTCTCTTTGTTCAAGGGAAGACAAAGATTAATGCTCCCGTGCTGGAGGAAATGTAGCAAAATACAGAAAATCAAACAGCAAAATTCGGAGAGAAAGTATCAAACGTGCACAGCAACCCCGGGGGGTTTCTTGATGTATTGCAAATCACAGCAGCAATATTGATCTGTCCTGTTGTGTCAACTGGAGTTCAGTGGTGGCTGGGGCTGAAACAATCTGCTCAATGTTCCTCTTTCCACAGAAATGCATTAGGGCAAAGCAGGTGTGTTCCAGAAAAATGTTTCCACAATTCAGGCTAGAGAAATGCAGTGATGGAATAAAACCCTGTCATGAAATAGGGTTAAATCTAAAGAACTGCTAGACAAATGAAACGTCTGGAGAAGACACTCACCTCAAACTGGAATGCATCATGTAAAATAAAAGTTTTAAAAATAGTGAAAAAACCAGCACAACAAATCAAGGAGAGCTGAAAATATCTTTCTGAAATAAAAAGTATCTTTCTTCTATAAAGCTAAGTTAATTATTCTTCCTCTTTTGTTTATGCACTCATAGAATGCATTCAAAACAAGGAAACTACAAAAAGTGAAAGGTTTGCAATACCTTGGGAATCAGTAGTTAATTAGCACTGCTAACATAAAAATTCAAGGTCCACATTCTGCGAGATAAAAGAACCACTATAAGATAATTAACTTGGTGGCAAACACTGTAAAGAAACAGAACTCACAACTCCAAATGACTCAGAGTTGCCATGGGAGACAGACAGACAGGGAGAACTCACTGGGGCTGTCAGCGTCTCAATCCTTATCTCAAAGCCACAACACAGGGCCAGAGTCAGGGAGTGCACACCCTGCCACCCCCACCCAGAAACCAGCACTGTGAAAATGAAAAAAAAAAAGTGCTAGAATTGAATGGATGCTACAGGAAGGCAAATTAAGGAGATCTCAGTGTAATCAGGGGGTAAGAGAAGCGCTGTCACAGGAACACCAAGTGCAAAGCAAAACTGGTTGCTTGTACCTCCACTGGTTTGAAACTCAGGAGTTTCTAGGGAAAACTATTTAAAATTGAGTCATCACAGCCACAGAAAGGTTTGGGTTGGGAGGGACCTTAAAGCTCATCCCATTCCACTCTCTGCCATGGGCAGGGACACCTCCCATAGACCAGGTTGCTCCAAGCCCTGTCCAATTTAATCAGTGTAAAGAGTGCTAGGTCAGAATGAAGAATTGACATTATACAAAGGGAGGTTCACTTGTTTGTTCTTTGTATGAAACAATTGCGAAATGCTAAATAATAAACCAAGGTACAGCTATTTTCTATTGGAAGTGGAGCAGCTTGAAGTTGGTACCACAAAAATATTTGAAAATATTAATTCCTTATCTCCCTATCATAGTGTTGGTACTATTTAAATATTTTAAGAGTTTTAAAACTTTTCTTTACCTTCAGGGTAAGCCTCCCTCAAGAGGTGCCTTCCAGCCTAACGTGGTGTCTGATTCTCCTCCCCAAACCAGCACATAATTCAGAACACATACCAAGGTTCCTAAACTTAACTGAATTCTAAGTTCCTAAGTTTAACTAAAAGTGCTGCAGACACACTGACCTGCTATGGTTGCAGCAGTCAGTGTTCTCAACATGGAAATTATTCCTAGATTTTTGTTTTCAGCCCTTTCATAACACAGACAAATTAATTGAATGGTTGAGGATTTTTTGTACTTATTTAAAGCACATTTATAAATCATTACCTTCCTCATGGATGTGTTTCCTGGATGGTCAATGGCAGAACTTGCATATCTAGGACAGAGAGAAGAAAGATGTCAAATAACCAGAGGGAAAAACCCCCCAAAAATGGATTACATAATGCTTACACACACTCTGTGAATTTCTAAATATAACCACAGCATCCTGCAGCACTAAGTTCTATAACATTTTGCTACAGGATGCTACAGATACCAAGAATTGACACTTTAAAATGCAAAAAAACATTAGCTCTGATATATATGAGTTCTCTAAAGGCTGGAAAACAAAGCAGAGCAGCAGCACCAGAGGCCTTTCCTCATCCAGTGCAGGCAGTATTAGCCATGATGGAAATAGGACACTGAGTCAGGGTCAGATTTCTCTGATCTGGCACAGAAATTCTTAAACACACAACTCCCCTCATGCTCTCAAAAGTAAGGGAAAGGACAATCCTTAAAACTGTGGATGTTTTTGTATATGTCATGTAAATAGAAATAGAATGCAGAAATAAGGAAGTGATTGAGGGGAAAAATAGAAAGGAATAAAAAGATTGTGAACATTTTTAACATATTGCCAAATTCTGTTCACCATAATAACAATTGTCTTAAGTCAGCGAGACAGGAAGTGGCATTTTCTCATTTGAAGATTTCCATTGTTAGGAGAAATCAAATTTACCAGCAGAAACAACTTCTGCATTGTGGGTTGGAAACATCTATCAGTCCTCAGGCAAAGGAAATTTCCAGCCCGCGGTGAAGGGATGGAATTTGTAACATTGAAATTAAATTCACGAAAGTTAATAGGCAAGACTTAGACATTCTCAGCTGTCTGTAGGTGACATGGATTGAAGGAAACAACAAAAACCAAACAAGTTCAGCTTCAGATATTTGGGAAGGGAATGGAGAGATGCCCAAAGTGCTGCTGATTGTGTCATTAATGCTCCATTTCTGCCTGTCCCTGGCAATGCCATCTATGCTGTTCCGTCCTTCTGGGCATTTCCCCCTCATTTCAGGGCTGCTCCTTTTAATCCTTGGGGAAAGCATCACTTTGGATGCTTCCACTCTCCCTCTCAGCCAATATACAGCAGGAATTATGCCTCTGTGGTGGTATCTAAGAAGTCCTTAGTCAAGTTTTATTTGCCTCTGTGAAACCAGAATAATGTGTCTCCTTGCAGTAATCACAGACTCTCAGCAGCAAAAATTCTGGAAAGTGAGGGAAGCAGTCTGGAACTGGTGATAGGAGCAGCCTGCTCCAGGCTTTTGAAACCTTGGCCAGGAAGTCAGGTAGGAATAGGTGTTCTGGTGTCCAACAAGTGTCATTTTTGCACTTGGCAAGAGTTTTCAACAGTCTGCAGGAGGTTTTTTTGTTTGTTAAAAGGTTTTGTGTTTATCAAATACCTCCCTGCTCCCCTCAAATCTAATTATTCCTCAACTATTCAGATGTGGAGACTACAGAAGAAGGAAATACTGATCCTTTCTCCTCTCTAGACAGGTAAATTTTCAGTATGAAAGCGGCAGAGCCAATTAATTTAGACACAGAGGGACCCCAGTATGTTGTGTGTTCTGGTTGAAATACTCTGTATCATATTTGGTTGAGTTATTCCTCCGCTTTATTTTTAGGAAAGCTGTTGTTAAAAGAAGGGGGAAGATGTGCAGTGACTCAGGTTATAAGCACCTGGACTAATATTCTCAGATCAATTAAAACGGTTGATCTACTAAATACTTGCTCATGTATAATTTTTTTTGAAACAAACTGCAGGATCTAGGAAAGGATTATACCAATAAAAACAAACGGAGAACAAGAAACAAATCAAACTTCAGTATGTTTGCAGAAAACTTCCTTGCATAAATAATATCACATAGGAAAAGCAAAATATTAAGGAAATAACTGCAGATATTTAAATTAAATTTACAGGCTCATTCTACCCTACAATTTCCTCGAATGGATTTTGGAGCTATTTCTGTTTGACAGAAACTTGAAGGACTTAAGCAATGTCTATTGAGACTTTAGATGTGCTCTGTCTACCTGTGGGGCTTATATTGGAATTTGTGTGGATAAAAAGGTCTCCCTTTTATCCATTTTTTTAGACCTTGGACTAAAACACACATGTAGCATTTTGGATTTATCTACCTGGTCACAGCAATGCATTTTTAATCACCTCATCTGGACCCATGATTTACATTTAGGTTACTAGAACTTCTATCTCTTACGTAACATGTTCCTGTCACAACAAGTAAATCCCCACTGCAGATTAATTATTGAGTATTTTGTAGTGAGGTTTGAAATCCCTGGCTCAGGGATGGCTCAGCTTTCTGCTCTGGGCTGTTGATGCTTCGAGCAACTCAGGTGCACCTGTAAAGCTCTGCAGCCTCTGCAGTACAGGTGCACCTGAACGTGCAACGTTGACAGCAAAATGCCAAGACTGAAAGTTATTTTTAAAAAGTTCATCTCTTCTTATCTGTCCAGCATTAACCACAACTGAAAAAAAAAGTAACTGGGCAGCGCCCTGCAGCAAGGGCTGCTGGTGGCAGTCCTGCCCTGGGCGCACAGCTGGGCCAGCTGTGAGGTGTTCAGGTGCCAAGAATTTGGAGGAAGCCAGAGTTGCAAGGCAGAGATCCCTCACTTTGCTCTGCTCCAGGCTGTGGCAGAGCTGCCAGGCTTGCTCTACGTTCTCCTCCTCAAACAAGTTCAAAAAGCTCTGTGTTCCCAGGGACATCCTGCAGCCTCAGTGCTCTCAGAAAGCTGCTGGAGTTCCCAGCATGTGTTCCCTGCAGCCTGGGGGATGTTCGACTGCATGCAAGAAACAACTTCCTTCTCTTTGGCTTTTTTTGAAACAAAGGATGCAATAATATCACTGAAACTCTATGGGTTCCTGTATGTTAAAATCACAGAGTCACAGGATTGTTTGGGTTGGAAAGGACCTTAAAGCCCATCCTGTGCCACCCCCTGCCATGGCAGAGACACCTTCCAGTGTCCCATGGTGCTCCAAGCCCTGTCCAACCTGGCCTTGGACACTTCCAGGGATCCAGGGGCAGCCACAGCTTCTCTGGGCACCCTGTGCCAGGGCCTCCCCACCCTCATAGGGAACAATTTCTGCATATCCAACCTAAATTTCCCCTTTTTCAGTTATTGAAGATAATGGTATTTCACCCAGATAAGTCAATCTATCTACACAATTTGTCTCCTGGTCCCCAAAGTCTTACTCTAGGGGCTAAATATCTGAAAAAATGGTTTTGTTTGAGTTTAAGCTGTTTAAATCACTTTTAAAAAAGTTATTAAGGTGATGTAATTCTGCCTCTTGAAATATTTTTCAACACACTGAAAAGATATAATAAGGTCATGTTTTGGGCCTGAAATCTAAAATGTGTGGGAGAAGGATTCCTCTATAAAAAATATAAAAGCATAGCCTTTTGCTATGAAAGTTTGCCAAAATTTCATCAAGTCATATGTCCCTGGAAAGTTTCTCCTGGCAGATGCCCTGTCCTGCCCACCAGGGATGTTCCATCTGGGTTGCAATGTCCTTGCCAAACCGAGCACATGCAACCCACTGGGAAAAATCAGGCACCCTTTGCTCTGGGAAGAACAAAATTGCTTTAAAGAACAAAACTCCTCTGCAGCTCTTCCTTGGGGCTGCACGAAAATGTGGGTGTGGAGGAGGAAATGAGAATCGGTGAGACACGTGGCTGTTTCTGGGAAAGGTGTGGGGTTTCTTTCTGACGCAGAAAGGCAGGAAGGACCTGAGGCTGAAAATAAGGAGGAACAAGAGTCAGAGAAGAAGAGGACAAGAGAAGCTGTGAAAGGGTTGGGAGACTAAATGGAAACAGTCAGATTTACAGAAAACAGTAGGTTTTGAAAACTCAGGTGTAAGGGGTAAAGGTAAAAGGTGAAATAAAGTTGTTACTTCAAAGTCAGCAAGAATAACCCACTTTCCCCCCAAATAACCCTGGACAGAACAGCTGCTGTGAAGTGGAACAAAATATTAATATTAAAATATTAATATGTTTAACCTCCTGTAAAAGCAAAGCCCCAAACTTAACTGAGGTGATGAACTACTGGCACTGGAGAGACAGGACTGTCTGTTTAACGATGAGGGGGAATTTCCTCTGTGTCTCACTTTAATCTCTGATAACAATGCTGCTTCAATTGGTTAAATGCCATTTTAACCATGCACGGCACACGCAGGGAAACACCAGCAAATATTCATCACTACAACTGCATTGTGATGTTTAAAACACACATAAAGAGGTTAAAATGCTGTCAGCCCTGAAAAATCCAGCATGAGGTGGCTTTTATTTGGTGATCAACAGCTGATAGTGTTGTACCTCAGATTTTAGCTGTAATTCAGGGGTGTTTATAGCACTGAAGGGAATCATCAGCAGTTTAAATCCTTTGGATTGATCTAAGCACTGTAAATCTAATTAATTATTCAGCTTCTTAAATAGGTTTAGGCCATATGCAGGATAAAAAAATGTAAAAAAGAATAATTATCGTAGATTACAACTAAACTTAATTAGAATATAGGATTGTACAAAGTATCTGTTACTTCAAACATTCTTTTACTGTGACTTTTGGATGCAATATGAGGACACTTCATCAGATAAACGGCAAAGAAATGAAAGACAAAAATCACTCTTCTTCATTAGAATTAATTGAGTCAATTCAGACCTAAAGGCCAAAATGAAGACCCCATTCTTAATATCTATCTACTACAAACCACAAATATAAGCAGTAATTTTGTACAGACTGAATTAGATGTTGATGTTCATTGAAACATTCTGCCTGTTGGTTACAAAAGTTGCATTAGACATACATTATGTTTTTCATCCTCAGATTGAATCTGAAGTACTGAATTTCAAAAGTATAAAAGTAGATTGGGCAACATAACAGTATAGTTTTCCCCCTCTACTAATACTTTATAAAATTTTATCTGAAGAATTTTTTAAACCTTTGTAATTTATATTTGTTTGATATCAAAAAATGAACATTTACTAAATGACATCAGCACTGATATCTCTAAACACTGAAAATTTATTCCTCAAATACTGCAACGAAGTTTCTAAAAGTAAAGAGTTTGATTCACAAATATACTGTGTATATATTTAAATATAGGGTAACAGAAGTAATTACCTTTCAGTATCTCCACTGACTGTATCCCCTGCTCTCTGTAGAAGAAAAATAAAGAGCATTAAGCACAAGTAAAGACCAGACTTCCTTGGTACTCTGAGCACAGTGAGATGAGTGACAGAGGTAAACCACAGTCATCATGCAACTCTAAAGCAAAGGAAATGGAACACTTATTTCAATTTCTATCTAAGAGTTATTTTAAAATGAAGATCCTGCTTAAACCAACTTGCATCTGCACTTACAAACTCATTTCAGATGCTGTGTAAGTGTGATCAAAGCTCTTTAAAATAAGGGAGCTAAAATTTGTTGGAATGTTTGCAAAAGTGTTAATATTTGAAAGGGAGGTTAAATGCAAAGAATAAATATTGCAATAGAGAATACAGAATTTCAGAAGGACAAACTTTCTTTGACATCATTCTTATGCAGCTTTAAATAACTTGATTTACCACACTGGTTATTCCTCTGAGGTTTGGAAATGAACTTATCTTCTTGGAGTAAGGAGCAGCTGATTCAGGGTTAAAAATAAAATCTTCAGACAGTTTAAGTTACTTTAAAACAAGTGTTATGATGGAGACTTTTTCCACAATTAAAATTGAAATTTACAAAAACTGCAATTACCAAAAAAAAAAAAAAAAAAGAACCCAAATAGATTGTAAAGTTCATATGTATTTGTTTGTAATCTGCACTTGCAAAATCTTTGACTTTCCGGATAACCAAAGAGGAAACCGATAATTTTAGTTTGTGTTTTAATGCCACTACTTGAGGGCTGCAGCAGATGCTTAATCAGAGATAATGTTGAACCACAGAGGAGTTCAGAGGCCAGAAAAGGAAGGGACGGGCAGTTTGCTGGGGCTGTGGCAGCTCGGGGCTCTGCACAGGTGCATTTTTGCAGCAGGGTTCCTAAGGCAGCTTTAAAACCTACAGGGGACAAACACATTTTGCCACCTCCTCCTTCAAGAAGCCTCCCTTGCCCCTGGGGAACCCAGTACAGAATTAGTTCCCAGCTTTTAGTGTAAAATATTCCAGCAGATGTGAGGAGCAAAGATGGTCCCGCTCAAATACGAGACCTTATCTGATGGGAAGTAATGAAATGGTGCCCTTGCACTGAAAGCAGGGAGTTCTCTGGCATTCCTTGTTGGAACCAGGCAAAGGCAGGAGCTCCCCACTGAGTGATTGAGTACACAAAACCCTACCAGGCTTTCCTGAGAGCCATAAATGCTTCCATTCTCCTCAGAGTATGCTGAAACGTAGCCTAGGGAACTAAAAAAAAAGAAGAAAATACCCTGTAGAAATACTCACATTTTCTCGAAGCAGACTGGAAGTGTTAACAGCACACAGCTAAAGCAAAATATCTGCTTGAGAGATGTTGTTTTGGTGCTGAAAGTGCACTGCCAAATACGAACGAGCGTCCCTGGAAATACTGGGGACAACCCAGGAAAATATTGGGTGGCCACGCGAGCAGAAGAACTTTGACAGCAGCGTTACCCGTGCTACTGCTGTAAAAATAGAATTCATTGCTACCAGAAGGCTCAAAGCTTTCCTTCTCTTATCCCTCTGACTTCTAAGGCTTCTAATTTTAGCGACTAAAAGTGGGACTACTAATTCAGTCAGTGTTTCCCGCTCTATTTCTTAATTTCCTTTTCCGAAAACGCTCCTGAAGTAAAAGCAAAGTGTTTCCAAATCAGGGTTTATTCACTCTCTCCCAAATGGGACCCATCCCACGCTCCCTTCCCTGACAAAGCGGAAATAAACCTCCCTCATCCTGCTCTGGCTGCTCTTTCCAGCACCTGTATTACAAATTCTCACTGCTATAAGGACTCCGTTGTTTATTCATTCCAAGAAAATGCTCAAAACCCACCTCTATCACATGTTGGATAGTGGTTTCCAGATTTCTTTTGATCAGATATATTTCATAAGAAATTATTAGCGTGATGTGAAATTGCATATATTGGGCTGAAAAAAGACTTACTAGAGAGAATTTTGCTTCTGATAATAAACCACATTTTTCTAGAGGTCAGTCTTTCAACACCACGAATTTTTCTGCATTACCAAGCACTAATTTCCAAAGATATTGAATAATGTAATCTAATTAACTGAAGCATAGTCTGTAGCAGGGAAATTTAAAAAAGCTTTATAACAGCGTGAAAAAGAAAAATATGATTTAACCATTGAACCACTCATAGATTATTGTAACTGATTATTAGTTGCAGTAATTTAGAAAAGAGCAAAGAAGAATATCTATATAAATACAGAGGGGGAGAAAATTATTGGTATTGGTACTTGAAACATAAAAAACGTAATTACGACTTCTTAAGTTTTTATCAATAATTAATTTATTAGAAGAAAAATCTCAGCTTCTGACCAACTCATCACTAACACAGAGATTATTACCAGTATTTAAGTGTGGACACTCAGGATTACTACAGACCTTTGACACATATTTATCACCTTTTATTTGATTTTCTCCCTAAAGCAGCCTTCTTGGGAGAAAAATCTTGTTACCAGCTTGAAACGCCAACCTTTATAAAGCATTTCTGATATTGTACATGGAACCACCCACACTCTGGCATTTCTATAAATGTCTACCTGTAGCTAAAATTAATTTCCTTGTGTAATTGTAGTTACATGCAGTACAAGGATGACAATGACTTACATGTGGAAGGCTCCTACCTGCATTTTCAGCAAACGTCTATATGTATTTTTTGAGCAGTTCCTTCTTACCCGTTTGTGACATTTGAAAGAAAAAAAAAAAAAAGCCTTTTCCTAGTTCCCAAACTAAAACTTTACTTCATCTTACTACAAGGCCATTTTCATGCGTAGCAGACATGTGGGAGGCTCAGGGGGCACAAGCCTTGTCGTGCTGTCAGAGACTATAAAGCACAAATTCTGTGAAATTCAGGTCACTGGCACCTATCTGCCTTCTTCAGTCAGCTCCACATATCTGGAGCTCCAGGGATTCCCATGGATCTGCTCCTGCCTTGCACAAGTGGAGATGAAAGGACAAAAAGGCCTCTGTGGTCCCACAAGCAGATCTGAGGCTCCTCTCCCAAAGGAAATCCGGTAGAAAGTCCCATTTACCTGAAACTTCTATAAATAACTTATAACAAGAAAAATCATTCCTTTGAATCAGAATTTCTTCTCCTAAGTGAAGAAATCACATAAACCACTGAGAACAGAAGAACCCTGAGCTGCAGAGATCGTGTGAAAATATTCAACACTCATTATTTACTTGTTTCCTAGGGGAGGAGACTGGACTAGCAGGAAACGAGATTAGAATAGTTTCATAATGTGTGTTACTAATCTCAGTGGCCAAATTCAATATATTTATTCCATCTAGCTATATCATTTATTCAGATGCAAAGATTCAAAAGATTCTTTATCATACTGTTCTTCTATTTTTCTATACTCAGATACTAAATTATTATTAATACAAGTTAAAAAGGAAAAAAATTATTTCTTCTGCTTCTTTAACTCACACTTCCATTACCCTGAAGATTTTTTTATATCATGTTTGTTCATAAACAATCAAACTGTGGCCTTGTTACAAGGGGCTTTGCTTATCTCTCTACCTCAGAGAGCAGATGCTACACCCACTGAATCTACTTTCAGAATTATCATGCCGAGCTAAAAATAATAGTGGCCTTTGAGGTTTTCATTCCCCTCACCCTTGTTGAGAGGAGAGATAAGAGAGACAGGAAATCACCCAATGTAATCTACAATTCATGTGCAGTTTCAGGCACTCAAATTTGTGCTGAACAAAACAAGAGGGCAGGTGAGGAAACGAACTGGAGGCAGAGGGAAGGGATGCACTCGAAGTTGTAGTGATGGGGTGATGATGAGCATTGTCAACACACGGTGGGGAACAGGGGAGGCAGCAAAGGGAGAGATCAGGAAAAACAGTCAATTCCTCCCCCTTCCTCTTCCTCACTTTCCCCATTCCTGTGGGAACAGGTTTCCTGTGGCCCTGCCCTGGCCAGGGCTGACCTTTCTGCCATGAAATGCTCCTGTCCTCCAAAATCCCCTCCTGATTCTCCTGCTGGGGAAAGGGCAAGGACAGGGAGCAAGGCTGAGCCACTGAGTAGAGAGAAAAAAAATCAGAGGAGTCTTCAAAATGTTTCAAGTGGAACCCTGCACATTGATCCTTTCAGCAGCAGGACAGGATATTTGTGTGATCAGGGAGAGATTTCTATTTGGAGCATCTTCTGGAGGATAAATATTGCAATTATCATAGCAATAATATCAGCTGTAGCTACTATTTGTTAACAAATGGGTGTTAAATTTGCCTTTAGACTATTATATATATAAAAATCGTGGGTTTTTGTAGCCTGGCAAAACAATTAATACAAGGCATAAATTCATTTGCTAAAATAATCAAATACAGTGCAACTAAGTTGTGTTGTGGTTCTCTGGAGTCAGAGGACTCCAGAATGTTTTACAAATGGCAATTTCCCCATGAAGTCACAGCAGGTTAATGAATGCTTCATTTGCTGACTTGCATTGGTAGTTTGTAGTGGTTTGTTTGAAGACTGCAGAATATCATCATTTAAATATGCTCTAATAGAGCAAAATTATTTCTGAAAACACTGCACATGTTTGGATAAAGGCAGCCTCGTATTTGCTTTCTGCAAAGTGTCCTGATATAACTACAAATACAAGGAATTCTGGGCCAACCAGGCAGCCTGAACTTTTGGAAGCAGCAAGAAGGAGCAGCCTTTTTTGGGGCTGAATTGCTGAAGGAGCTCCCACAGGCCAGTGCAAACACATCCATCCTACCCAGGCTGTTGCAAACAACATCCCAGCCCCTCTCCTTCTGCAAAGGGCTGGTTCTTCCAGAAACCAAGGACAACCACAGTTCTGGGTTAACACTGCTTTAATCTTTTTTTTTGTTGTTTTTTCTGAATCCAGATGAGTTATGAAGTTCTTGATTAGTGAATGTGGAAACCCAAAGCCTGATGACATTATTGTTAAAAAGAACGTTTCTTAACGTTTTGTTTCCTTTTATTTTCCTTTGTACTGTAAAGTACCTTTTAAAAATACCCTTTTCCCCTTAAGCTGTTTATAGATTATGAAGAGTGTAATTTAGAGAATCAGGTCTCAACAGAACTCTAAAGAAATATATTATTGGACATTGCTACTCAAGGATCCATCTTCAAGTGAGAGGGAGACACTTGCCAGCTCAAGCCTTCATGTGCATAGTTCCATTGAAAAATAATATTATTTTACAATCAGTCCAACTGATCAGACTCATTTTGAGGCTACAGAAGCCAGAAATTCTTATATTGGCTTCTCTGAGCAGCCAGAACCCACACAATCATCCTCAGAGTGATTTCTTAGCATAACTGCAAGGTAGGGAAAGAAGGTTCCCATGTTACAGATATTTAAATAAAAAGCAAAGATAGAATTTATTCAGCAATTCAGAAAGGAACTAAAACTCTGAGGAAAGCAATGCTCATTTCTGACAGCACAGTTTTGTTTCTTTCTGCAAGGAGAGGAAGGAAAAAATAAAACACGGGCAGTTTTCCTGCAAAATTGGCAATAAAAGACTCCTCCTTCAGCCAGTGGAGCTGAATACGTGTGATTCTCCCAGACTGTCTTAATTATTCCACTTCTCATAGCAGCACTCAGACTGCCTGTCATCCCAAAAAAGCATCTGGAACATCTGGCACATCCCAGCATGCACCCATTACACAACACCCGGATTTACATTGGTTTTGCCCAGGTTTTAATTCTCAGCATGTACCATTAAACTTTATATCGTTTGTCAAGCTGCCTCTGCAGCTCCAGGAACAGGTAAAGAGCATTTCCATCACCCTGTGCCACAGGGATGAGTTCCCAGCTTCCTGGGATCAGCAAGAAGGGAATAAAAGGCAAGTTGAGCAAGTGCTGTGTAACAATGTCTAACCCTAAACTACCATCGTGGTTCAAATTAGCTTTAAAATAAAAAGCGGCTCCTGGGCTGGCACTCTCAGTGAATACCACAAAGTAGCCATTATTTCTGTTTTACTGGGAAGGGAACATTGAAATGAAAGAATTGATCATAGAACTCGTTAAAAATTAAGTCTTTTCAACACACTGAATTCTAATTCACAAAATAAAAAAAACCCCAGAAATTCAAATCTATTCTCCAGTTTTTTAATATACGATACTACAAGGCAAAATATCCAATTACTTTGTAGATAATAGGCCCAGAACATTTATCACCCAGTAAAACTAGATGAGAGTTCATTATCCAATTGCAGAATTTAATGTGGTAACCAGCAAATTGAATTTCAGAGCTACAGAAAGTCTTGCAAGTCTGAAGCAATAAAACCAGCGTTGATTTCCAGTCTGAAACCACGTGGATTTCCAGTCTGGATCTGGAATGAGAACTTCGATATTCTCTTTTTAGATGGAAGCTGGTTGCCACAGTGCGAAATGGACCTGATCAGCAGGAAATGCACAGTTTTCTATAACTTTTAAAAAAATCCTGAAGATTTTTCAAGACTTTTTGTGTTTTGTTTTATGGTCAGAAATGCAAAATGAAAAATTTCTCAGGTACATCTACTGTCTACTGTCCTATGTGACAAGTTCATTTTCTTCAGAATGAGCTGTGATCATACAAAATAAAAGCATATTCAGGTTTTAAGTCTGTCCTTGTAAGCCCACATTCAGGCTCAACCTGGTAAATGATGTCACTTCAGAAGTGAAGCATTAGTAAACATAGAAAGTCATGTTCCAAGAGATACTCTATTAATTATTAATTATTTATAACAGCCTTGCTAATTGTAATTGACTCTTGCTTAGGTTCTGTGATATTGCATATCCATTAAATTAGAGTTATAAATACATCCTGGAAGGGGGCAGTGTTTCTTGACAGGAATATTTTACTGCAACATGGCTACATGCATCATTTTATATCCTGGGCATGCTGCCAATATTGCATTACCTAAATATCCATTTTATATAGGAACTCTGCATCCTCCCAGCAACTTATGAAATCAGGCTAATTGTTTAATTTTAGGTTCCAAATCAACATTCCTTCCAAAGCATTAATCTAGTGGTGAATCTCTGCAATTACCAATTTTGCAAAACTTCTTACGTCTGGTAATTTAAACTACTGTTAAGTAAGTGCCTTTTTGTATTTTTTTGCTACATATTTATGTCAGTGCTTAGAAAATTAAGCAATGGCTAAGTGTTGCTCAATTCCTCCTTCCATCAAGCCATCCTTGTTTGATTACAAAGCATTATCACCTTCCCTTCACTCAAGATGATGAAAATCCTCTTTATCATCTCCATTTCCCAAAGCATTTATCTGGGCTGAAATTTTGATCTATATCCAGATGTTGTGCTGGGCATGTGTTAAGAGGATTTCATGGAAATGTGATGCCAACAGTTCTGCACTTTTGCCTTCCTTTGAAAAACACAGAGCAAAAGTGAGAAGAAAAGCTAAACCAGTTTTGTCAACTTTTCTAATACAAATGTAGGAAAAGCTGTTTTAAGGTGATTTGGTTAAGGTTTAGAGGTGTCTTGTTTTGATTAACCTTAGCCTTGGAGAATGGATTCTTGAGAGGATAAAATCTCATTATCCAAAAAAATGTTTATATATCAAAATGCTTATGAAAATCCTGGCAACACCTTTAGATATTAAGGAAATGAGCTGACCTACTTAAAACTTAAATTTATATCTAAGAACACAACAACTCTCTGTTACTTTTCCTTTTCGCTATCAAGCTGCCATGAAATGTTCTTTGATATTTAACATTTTTGTTCTGGGTAGCTCTCTTTCAAGATAAATATGCCCATTTTTTTTTTTTGCTTGGCTTTTCAGAATTCTTTCAGTATTCCAAGTGGAAAGACGTTAATGTGAATGATTCTGTGCTGGCAAGAACCCACAAAATCTGTGTCAGCAACTCTGAGTATTTGTCAACTCAGTTCCTCTTGTATATTTATAAGGCAGTTGACAAAGTGCCTCAGATATTCTGATTCCTGTGATTATTGCCTGAAGGACTGTAAAGGTCTCTTTTAATGCTGCTCAAAAAAATTTATGGTGATAAAAGAATTAATATTGCTCTGTCAGTCCATGAATAATCATCTTACCTGTGCCCTCCTCTGTAATCCCTGCACATTAAACAGAGTTTGTGAGCAGGGACTGCCCTGACTTTCAGGGTGGACCAACCACTCCATGTAGAGTTGTCTCTTCCCGGGTTAACTCCTGATTTTCAGTTCCCTGCTTTTCCTTCAGACCCTTTAGAGTTGACATAGTGTGTCATTTGGGTGTTTTAAAATATTTATTATCATACAATATCATCCTATTAATTTATCACATCAATTAATTGTATAATGGTATGGAAACCATGCAAGAAAATACAACTTCAGTCCTGAAATTGAGAGTGGAATTTGCATCTTAGCCCAAATGACCCATTTCCCTCTCTTCAGAACTCAGGTGAGCCAACAGATCATCAACAGAATTCCAAAAACTGTCTGAAACCAGCTGATTCATCTACCAAGTTATGAAATATTGTTGGGGTTTGCTGCAGAGTTTGTTGCATAATTTTCTCATTCATCCTAATGAATTGCCTGCTGCTTCTCTCTCCAGGTTTAAAATCCTTTGCTTTGACTTTGTGATACTGATAATCTCTGTCACAGAGATTTAAATCCACAATTTAAATAAATAAATTTAAATAAACAGTAACTCCATTAAACCCGTCTGTTTCTATGAGACACAGTAATCAAAGTGGAAATACAAAAGCTTATAAATTAATGTATAATAAATCATTATCAGAGCCTGAGTGCAGGATCCTTATGAACCTTCAAAGATAATACAGTCGAATTAAACTAAACTCAGTGAGACTGAGTAATTAAGATTTTATAAAAGCATCTGAAAGCAAATGATTCTTCCTTGTGTTTTCCTGTTCTGTCCTGACTTTTACAAGAAAGCTGTCGTGATACTGACATTGAAAAAGTGACTCTTATGAGAAACTTGTGATACTGACATCAAAAAAGTGGCTTTTACGAGAAAGTTATTGTGACACCATCATTGAGAAACCTTTCTTGGAGTATAAAATACAGCATGAAAACAGGAAGTAGAAGACTGTGCCTTTATGCCTGGATCAGTCCTAAGAGGAGAACATCTGAATGCCTGGATCAGTGCTAGGAGGAGAACATTTGAAAGCCTGGACCAATCCTAAGAGGAGTACATTTGAATACCTGGCCCAACCCTAAGAGGAGAACATCTGACTGCTGGGATCAGTGCTAGGAGGAGAACATTTGGTTGTTCTCCCCGTGGTTCCTGCAGAGAGGGGTTTGTTGGGACTCACATGGTAGAGTGGAACCGTGTTGTTCTCTGCCAGGGAGAAGTTGAGCACGTCCTGCTGCCCTGGCTCCAGCCTGACGTTCATGGTGGACGCCAGCACGGGGGGGCTGATGGGGTAGCTGGGGTTCCCTGGGGGTTTGCCCTTTTTCCTGGACCTCCGGCCCGTGTCCCTTTTGTTGTCCTTCTGCGTCAGAGGCTCCTCCTGGATCACCAGGATCTTGTCATCGCTCAGGTACCGCAGCAGAGAATTCTCAGAGTCAGTGGTTGGAGGGGAGCAAAGGCAAAAGGAAACATTAATAAGAGGAAACAAGCAGAGATCCATCTTGGCTGGCCAGAGACCATCTCTTGGTGCTGTTAAACTGGAAAAATCTTGTGCATATCCAGGGAATTGTGAGGGCTATCCCTGGACTCTGTCCCACAGTTGCTGACACCACCCCCTGCCATGGGAGGTGAAAGGGAGCAGACAGAAAATATTGCTGGATTGTGTCATGCAGGGAGCATCTCTGGGACCATTCCAGACACCAGGATTGTAATTTCAAGGAATTTGACAAGCTGGAATAATGGTTTTAAGGAGATGTGCAGCATACTTGGGCACAGTTTCAAAATGGGAGCTGGCCAGGCAACAAGTCTGTTACTGTCTGTAGCAGGGAAATATGAGCTAAACATACATCAACAGATTTGGAATAAATCAGGAAAGGCTTGTGCCTTAAATGAAATTTATTTTCTCTTGGAATGGAAGTTTACTGAAAAAGGTAGTTCGAAATCCTATATTAATTTTAAAGAATATCATTCATTTTTGTCACATTTTTAGGAGTCAAGTTGAGCTCCTTTCAGCTTCCAGACTGTGCCTAAAAGATTCTGAAAAAATAGTATTCAAGAATCTTCACAATCGGTGCCACAATAAACATGGGTGTATATTTGAAGAATATTCTTCTGAATTATATGATTTCTTTTTATCAGAGAAAATAAAGGAAAAAAGAAACTGTGCAATCACTTTGCCTTCTTGCAAAGTTCATAATTCCCACTGGGATCAATGGAAGTTTATGTGATTAGAACTGCTGATCTGAACAGACAGTACAATTGCTGATTCCTGTTCCAAATTTTAATTCATACTGATCAAAATGTTCTCAAAGGATGTTACCTTACATCTGTAACATCACTTACTGTCTTCTAGAGTTGCGCAGATTTAAAACTGATTGTTTTTAACACATATCTGAATCTTTTAAGTATTTTTTCCCTTTGGTGTTTATCTTTCTTTAAACTAGAATTAAATTCCTCCCACTTATACAAAATTTTAGTTTTCAGAAACAGAAACACAAAAGCACAGACACAAAAAGAAAAAGAGATTTTTTTTTCCTGTGATGCTCCTTAAGCAACAAAGAAAAAACATCTTGGAGAGCAGCAGAGAAAAAAAAATACTCACCTCTGCTTCCCCTCTTGTACATGTTCTGTTCTTTGGACTCCCCTATCCAGCTGTACTCAGTGGGCATCGAGACTGGCCTCAGATCTCCTGGAAACAAGGCAAGGAAAACCAATGTAATTTTTGAAGCCTAGGAATGGAAGGGTGTAGGGTCAGTAATGTCTATAAATTCCAGGTGTGACACAACCCCTCAGAGCAGTTTGTTATTAGAGCTGTGGCATTCGGGGTCAGTGGAACATGCCAGAGCCTCCTCTTCATCACCCCGACCCAAGGGAAGCACCACCAACTTTGGGGAAATTCCTCGTAAATGTAAAGCAGATCACTAATTTATTTTAAAACTCTGCTCTCTAGAAGCAAACTTGCTCTACTCATTAAATAGGTGCTAGGAATAAAGAGAGAAGCAGTTTTTAAGTGGATGAAAATGCTGTAGGAAAAGTAGAAAGAAAATTAATACAGATACAACAACAGATCTGTCAGGGAAAAAAAAAAACCTCTCCTGACCTGGGAAAGCACATGGTGAGAAATGAGGGGCTTTCATTTCAAGGACCATTAATTTCCACTGGCTCAGAAAGAAAACCTGGAGCACAGTTTGGTGACAACAACCACAGCACAGCAGATTCAGCCATCGGGGTTTGAATCAATGGGATTTCATGGCTGTGAGATCCTGAGGTGCCCAAGCCATTCCCTATTGGAGCATCAGAACAGGGATTGCAGGGCACCCAACCAGGAACACCCCCAGACCTTCTGAAAATTGGAGGGGTGATATTTGGGGTACTGAGATTTTCCCATATTATGCTTTCGTGCACGCCATGAAATTTAGGGCGTAAATAATCCTATGGAAAAATTTGTAGTTTCATTGTCTGCCACACAGCTGAGACTACCTTCAACTACAAACACAGGATGCAACTCCTATTCTTAGAAGGACGATATCAATTAAGGAAAAAAAAATATCAATAGATAAAAAGAAAGACTAATCACTAATATAAAAAAGATAGAGAAACAAGATTATAAATAAATTTAAAAAAAATAATAGGAAGGCACATTACAAGTGAAGATCAACATAACCAAATTGAGCATTTTTTCTATAAAGAAAGGAAAGGTCTGAAGCTCTGAGATGATTTATACACAAATACAGATACCACAGTACAGCAGACATCAAAAATAGAAATTTAGGACAGGAATCACACAAGGCAAATCAACAAGTGATTTTGTAAACTGCTTATTTCACTTCCAAGTCCTCTCCCAATGAAAAGTAACCTATAAATTAGTTTGACATTGCAGCTTGGATATATTTCTGAGGAGTAAAAAATTTTTGGGTGCAAGGATACCAGTACAGAGTGAAAGAAAAAAATAATTATTTATTACGTTTTTGCCTCTAACATATAAATGGAAGAGGTCTGATATGCATTGCCACAAGAGCTCTTTAGAACAAAGCATTTTAGAGTCAGACAAATAACAGAGTATAATATTAAGTAAAACAAAAAGTGCACTGCAACCTTGTTAAAAAAACTATTCACAAATAGTTTGGAAAAAAATGGACTTTTTATTTACCTACTTGGATTTTGCCTGTACTATCAATACCCATCACCTGCCTGAGTATCCATCCACCTGCCAGCTGCACAGGAGATTTATTTCTAATAATGGCTGGAATTCTGATAAGTCCAAGGCTGGAATTTTGGAGCAGTGTTTTATGTGAGTCCGAGCAATAATGAAAGTGGCTGCTTGCCCATGGAAGGCTTCAGAAGTTTTATTTTCCTCACGTTTGCCCATGGCTCTGTGGTTCCAGCATCAGTTTATTGGAGCTGCTATAAATCCTGTCTTTTTACTGAAAGACATGTTGTCACTTTGATGATTTATGTCACCTCTCAGTCAGAAAGTACAAAACATTCCACTACAGTAGAACATAATTGGCATGTCTGTTAATCAACAGATTAATTAAATCTGTAGTTTAAAAAAATTCTGGTTTAGCAGTCATCTTTGAGAGAAAGGCATATTTCAGGTACTTTAAAATCAAATTCCTTCTGGGATCAGAATTGTCCATGATAAACAAAAGAAAAAAAAAAAATCTTGTGCATTCCTGGGATCAGAGAGCCCAGTATTTTAAATCACCATGGAGCAATAATTTATGAAAGCAAGCCACATACACCCATCTGCCTCCAATTTTAATCACAGTTAAGATCTCTCTCTATCTTTCATTCTCATTTTGGTTTAAAATGATTTCACTTCAGGAGGAGATAAAGAGTGAACATTGCTGGTCGTAAGATGAAATCCTATTCCTCAGCATCACAGCTCTTTCAAGCATCAAGCAGATGACTGAAGCAGTTACTAAAAATACCCTGTCTATAACAAAGATTTATTAAGATTTCCTACCCTGAAAAGGTTCTGTGTGCATTTACACACCATCAAGTCCATTTTACTTGCCATTTTCACCAGAAATCCAGCTGCAGTCAGCAAATTACAACAGCAGGAGGGAAGTTCTGTGTAACTGATAAACACAAGAAAAATACCAAGAACAGGAGGCAGAGAAACTGCATTTCAGGACATCCCTGGTAGCAAACCCCACACCAGACCAAGCAGCAGCAGAATCAGTGACTGCAGTGCTTTAAGAGTTTTCTTTTTCCCCCCACTGGGCTCCCTCTCAGCTGTTGTTGGATCTTCCACCAGAATCACTCTTGGGATTCTCTCCCACTGAACTGCAGCAGGATTTTTGTACCTGTGCTCTTCACAGACACATTTTCCTTTACTACTCTGAGCTTCTGAGAGGTTTTCCCTTTCCTAAATTTCAAAGACAGAAACTTAGGAAGTTGTTGGGTTTTTTTTTTAACAAAATGAGAGAAAAAAAGGTCTCAGAGTAGGTGAATAAAGTACTTATTGATGGCTTGCCATATATAAATGAATATCTATGCATATCTCAAAAGATAACAGCTACCCATAGAGAACATGATGGCCATTTCTTTCTCTGAGGCTCAGAAATAATGCCATTTTCAAAATCAGGTATAATTAAAGTTTTCCAAAGAAACCTCCTCTCTGAAATCTGTAAGCTTTACAAAACTATCCTACTGCCTTGAAAATAAAGCCACTGAAAACACGTGGACCATACACTGCTGTGTTTCAGCAGTATTTTTCTCAAATCCATTAAACACCAAGCAATTCAGTTTAAACAGACAAGAAAAGAAAATTATCAATTAATTTTCAACAATACCTTTTATATAGATCCATATACTCATATACAAGCACATGTGATTGTACACCTGTACACTCAGTAGAGATTTATATACACACAAAACTTCTACAGAAAACCAGAGTTAATTATTGTTTTAATAGCATTTTACATATTTAAAACAGTCCTCATCCTAAGATTTTGAAATACAATTCAAGCACTACTGAATGCATTGTAGGATACTCCTCCTGCATTTAATGCAGTGCTGAATTTTGGAGGGCCTTCCATCTTACAGACACTTTCATACCACAAGTCAGGCCCTTCATTGAAGTTTAACAGCCCAGAACATTGCAAGTGAAATAATCTCCAGGAGTCTGGGAGGGAAAACTGAGTAAATCAAGATGCTGGCTATCCAAATAATGTGAATATAATTATCATTCAACATTTCAGTATGTGCTGCAAAATAACTGGGTAAATAACTGACTCCTGCCCAGGAATGCTTGCGCGTAATTTTTCTAATTATTCCTCCATGTAAACTTCTGTTTATTATTCAGAGCCAACAGGGCACGGTCTGACAAAGAATGACAGATTTTTTGGGGGGTTGCAGAGTGACCAGCACAATTTGTAAATGTGGCCAATTAGAAGAAGGTTGAGGAAATCCAGCCTACCATGGGTGGGGGTTTTTTCCCTTCTCCTGACTCCTGTGGCTCTGCTCCTCTCGTACTCGGAGCCCCCGGGGTGACTTTCCCCTTCAATCAGGGTGTAGTATTTCCCACTCTCGTGCTCCAGGAAATAGTTTGGAGACTCAGAGCCTTTCATCCCAGACTTTCCAAATTTGCTGATGTCATCACAGGACATTATTCCAATTTCATCCCTAAAAGCAGAAGATGATGGAGAAATGAACTATTTAAGGTAAACGTCGAGCATGCAACTGCCCCTCCCAAACACTACAAATAAAAAGTATTGCAGTTGAAATGCTGTGTGTGAGAACTTTGTAAGAAGTGAGGCAATTCAACAAATGGAAATTAACAAAACCATCATGAGGTGTCACATTAATTGTAGGATAAACATAGATATTCAGGAGTTTTCTAGGATCTGAAGGAGAACATAAGGAATTGTTGCAATATGAGCAGACAAGTTTCCCTTGAAGAAATGCTTGAGAATAAGGTACAAGTGGACACATAAAAGTAAATCAAACTAATTGATTAAAGACTTCTTTAAATATTTCCAGGCTTTGCTCAGCAAAGTGAAAGTTAAGTCACTCAAAACAATTATATGATGCTTAATGTATTTTTAAGTCTTCATTATATTAATTATTTAGCTCGATGATGGGGCTGTTTGATTAATCTAATGAGATCAAAGTGTAAAACTTTATTTTTCAAAACCACAAAGACATAAATACCTGGGGCCATAAAGTCCTGACATGGGAGAGAGAATGAAAACATCCTGGAGTGCAGAGCTGTCCATTTTTGAGGACATTCCCATCGTACTCGTTGGGGTTGTAGAGCTGCTCGTCGGGCTGGTTGGAATCACAGGCTGTAAAAAAACAGAAACAAAAGACAAAAACCAAAAGGACACATGAAGAATAAATTAATGTTTTCTGTGCTACAAGAGACAACAGAATCGCTGTGCACAATTTTAGGAATATTGACCTCTTTTTTTGGATTACCAATTTTTTGAAATTTCTGAAGTTCCTTCCAAAAAGGTGTCCAGTGACACTCTAGACTTCAAGACTGGTTATGGAAGAAACTAATAAACGACCATTAAATTAATTTAAAAGCCACCTCAAGGGAAAATCTGAGACTCAATCAAAATATGGTCTTTAATCAATGCAGAAAATCAATTATCTGAGGAGAAAGGACACACTGTATTAAATGCCATTAATACAGAAGTTAATTACAGAACTCTGCAATACTTGTACTGAATGAAATGATCGTGTTGGTTTCAGTGGAAGATTTATTGTTAGCAAAGACAGAACATCTTGATTTTTTTAAGAGAGCAGAATTCATTGTCCTTTGGCTTCATAGCCATGGTGATACAAATACACGTTCCATGGCAAATAGCAAAGAAATATAAATTAACCTAAACAATAAATAAATATTCTTTAAGATTTTTACTTTTTTAAACTTTTATATGAATTTAAGCACAATTTTTTGATTCAGATGTCATAGAGGAGCTCAAGTCAATGGTCTGCAAGGATTAGAAGGATGATAACCAAATATGCTGTTCAGGATACAGAGATATAAACAAAGAATATTTTTCAACCAAGGTTCAGTCTGTGTTGATACTGAGGAAATAGAAAATCTTTTTATTTAAAAAATTATGCTTAAATAGATACAACCAGTTTTCTACAGGTGGAAGGAAAACCCAGCTACTCAAAATTTGGATGAAAGCTATAAACGCCAATATATTTCTAAATAAAAAAGCTTTCTATCTTCTAGATATAAACAATTTCAAATAATTGAAATTATTTTTATGTAGTTCAAAAAGTAAAAGCACTCCTAAATACCAAAAAAGGATGTTTTTTAGAAGAATGTCAGTCTGCAAAGGGATCCAAATTATGTTACTTCTGTATGCTTATTCTTAAACTAAATAATAAACTGTGTAATCTTTTGGATAAATTAGTTGTGACAGGAAGAATTATTCCAATTTGAAAAGTTCTCCAAATAAAAAGAAAAAAATACAGTAAACATTGTATTTTATTTGAATGAAGTTGTAGTGTGCAGAACACTATTTGCCTTTGCAAATGAAAAAAAAATACATTTTGTCCTGAGTCTGAAAATAATCAGAGGATTTAAAAATTCAAATAATCTTCTACTATCACATAATGTCAGAGACAAAAGGAGAAGATGGTGTCATAAATCTCTCTAAAATGTAACAGAGCACAGACCTGGCAAATGAAAACTCTGCTGTTGTTAATTGAGCATCAAGGGAAACACTCTAAAGCAAAGGAATACTACAACAAGGGCAAGTATAACATTTTATAAAGCTTCACAGATTCTGTATCATCAATAATTCACAAATTACCTATGCGGTATAATTTTAAACTTAATTATAGCAGAAAAAATATTAATAACCTCTATAAGTGCCTTAAGCAACTATAGAAAACACGACAACTTCTATTTAAAACTTCCTGCTGTGCACCAAACTGAGGTAACAAATATGATTCCAAGTGCTTAAATCGTATTTCCTTTGTGCCTTCCCTAATTATGTACTGCTTTTGCTTTGGGTTTTTTTTACCAGCACTAAATCAGAATGAAAAAATTACTCGACAAAGGGATACATAAATAGATATATGAGGTGCACCATGAAATTAGCACATGCAGAGTAATATGTAGGGATCTGTACCTAGAAAACACCACAAAATACAACACACCCATATGAATTATCCCTTTTTTGTGGCAGTCTGACTTTTGATGAGCTGTTTCTCTCTCAATCTGCTTTCACAGATATTCTCCTGCAGCTTTTTGCTGTTGGGTTGTTCCCTACCCTGCTTTTGTCTCGGTGTGAACCCTCCTGCCTGTGCTGTGCTCTCTGCTCACCCCCAAAGCCTGTTCTCGGAGAGCCAACTCAATGTGTCAGCAGCAGAAAACTCCAGAACAACGAACAAACCCAGAAATTCTCCACATGGAACTGCTCTGGAGCCTGAAAGGTGCCAAAGTCACGGAAAGGCGAGGACACTGCAGCCAACAGGAGAGGGAAGTGAGCTCACTGCTTCCAGCAGCAACAAGCTGTTGTGTCAGCTGTCCAGGAAGCACAGGCTTTAGTGGCATCTTGAAATTTAATCAGGCTGCTTCCAAGTCATTACTGACAATAATAAATAATACCAGATCCAGGTGAGAGCTGCAGGAAACAGGCAAGCCCAAAACCTGCGTCCTGAAACGGATCCAGGTCCTAACACTTGAGCTTTTCTCTGGGGCAGGAAGAATAAAAGACCTAAGGTTGGTTCTCCACGCCTCATAGCAGAATCTACTGTTAAGAAGTAACTCTGGCCGTGCTGTTTTTGTTTTCCAAAGTGGTTTATATTTTTATTTAAATATCTCACCCCGGTGTTCTCTGATACAGAAGAAATCCATCCTAGGAAGGAGTCATTTAAAGCACCCTTTGCTCCTCAGGGGCTCATCAGGAGAGGACACATTACACAACCAGAATATCTGGTAATTCCACAAAAACAGCTCGGTGCACTCTCACTTTTCTGGCTACCATGACAAAGGTTGGCATTTTTAATGGCCAATGCTGTGCCATACATGCAGTGGATACAGCACACCCTGCTCACTCTGACACAGCTCCAGAGCCAGTGCTGCTCGTGAATTATTGTTCTTTAAGATACAAACATAAAGAGAGGATCTCTCTGGAAGCCTTGTGCAATTGCAATTTCCATTTTGCTGTCCCTGGAGGCTCCATCTGAAGTTCACAAGTAGATATATGAGCATCCTGCCAGAGCAAAGGATGTTATTCCTGTGGCATCATGACAGAAAAATCCCCTCAGGGTGTCACAGGGCCCTGTTCCTCTCCCCCAGGGGCAGTCACAGAGAAAGAAAGGTGGCCCTAAATCCCACTGTCAGCATTCCTGGGCTGCCAGGATTACACAAACTCCTTAAGTGAAGCCACTGTGTAGGATTCAGACAGAGAAATGAAAGATTTAGAAAATGCCAGGCAAGGAGGAAATCTGCCTGGATAAGCTTGAAAGGTTTGTTTTGTTTCATTAATTTAAAAATCATTCATGAAAGGTGTGACCCAACCAAAACTGTTCTGAGAGACTTCCACATTATGGAAGTGCATCAGCTTCTCACAGGATGTTAAATGGCATTAAAGACAACCATCAATAGTTCCTGATTTACTGGAAAACCTTTCCTTTATCAATGACATTTTGAGCTCAGTGTTTCAGCCAGTTTCTCCTGCATATTGTTGATGCTGTAGGAAGAACCAGCTGTGATGTTCACAACTGTCTTTTCTTTTTTTTTTTTCTGCATCAACAGGTTTTCAAGGAATGAGTGCACAGAAAACACCAGAGGTTTTTTTATCCCTGCTACCAAAAATTCCAACTGTATGAGAGGCGTGCAACAGAAGCAGAGTTCTCCTGGAATTTAATGGATCTGACACACTTGATTACAAACAGTTGACAGACTGTGAAATAATGGAAACGGAGGCACTGCTGCCTCTGCCAGGCAGAGCAGCCACTGAACCTTGTTCTTCATAAAACTATCTGTGAATGTTCTTTCCTTGTCTGAATTCCTGTGGCTCCCAAAGTCACCAGAACATGGAGAAAACAATCTGATCAGCAATAGAGCATTGCCACACTTATTTATCTCAGCACCCTGCTTCAGAGGAGTTTGGGACAGGCTCTTGCTCCTTTCACTGGAAGTTAAAATTCCAGTATTTTCTCTTGAATAAAGGATTTGCCATGACACCAGCTTTGCAGCAGCCACCTTACCTGCAGTGCAAGAGGCTTCCACCTCACATTCTTCAGAAGGGCAGGAGCAGAAACCAGCGTATTCTGAGGACGTTTTTTCAAGGTTAAAATCACTCCATTTGGGTCTTCCCACAGTGCATTTACCAGGTTCTTTAACTGCCAGCCAACCTAGGGAAGAAGTCCATGACTGAGTTTTGAAACCTTTCCATTTAACTTGAAATGTGAAGGAAATGTTCTGTTAACCAACAAGGTCTATTCCAACCCGCTCCTTGCAAACATAAGCAGTTTTTATAAGCTCTGTTGAACTGAAATTATGCAGCTGCAGCTGGATTTTTTTTTTTTCTTTAGCTATGTTTCTGAAGAAAATAAGGCAGAAGTGAACACTGCTTCCCTTTCAATAATTTGTGAGGTCACTGAACATTTTAAATCAAAAGATGAGGTACTAGAAGTCATGAAATCATTTCAGTCTGGGTTGCAACAGTCAGTGCTGGGGAAGAAGCCAGACTGTGCTGGAACAACATATACAGCATGTATGTAACAGCTGTAAGATCCTGACTGGAGATAAATGATCATTTATTGGTTTATCTCTACAGCCCCTGGACACAGCTGAGTCTCCAAGTCACTGTGAATTGCAAACAGAGCCCTAAAAAAGGACATCACTGGTACTGCAAGGATGTGCCACTTGGAAAAAAAATACTTAGAGACATTTCTTAACCTTCTTGATTATTTAAATAGGAATTTACCATGAAATATTTATACACAAAACCAGAAAAACTATTTTTAGGGCTTTTCTGTCCCAATCAGAGCAGATTTTTTAGAGCAGTAATACATGGCCATAGTTAAGACCTGCCATAAATATTGTGACTGCCACAAATCTGAGCCCTGGTGTTGAGCAGACTTGCATTGAGATGGAGGTGGAATTTCCAGACACAACCTTCCCAAGGTAACTGCATCAGCCATAAAATTAACCTCTGAGAATGAAGTGCTCAGTGAATCCTGGAACATGAACAGCACCAATATGTGCAAGCAGTAAATATTTTTATTTTGGCCATGTTTGACCTGTTAGAGTTCATTAAGAAAATTTTAATCATAATTTCTCTTCTGACCAAAGTGTGTACTCCCACTGCTATTAAAAACCAGGAAAATAAAATATTTAGGTGCTCAGACGCAGAGCAATCTACATTCACCCTCTTGTTATATCAACAAGTGGTAATTTATAATAACTTCCTCTTAGAGAAAGATAATATCTGATTACACAAAAAGGTGAAGGGAAAATAATAGAAGACAACCTCCAAGAGATTTGAACTAAAATCCTCTCCTGAGGGCTGAAGAGAAGTGGGGATTCAGACTGGAAGGTTCCAAGCTGTCTCCACAGTGGGCCAAAGGCAGGATCCCACTGTGAACATCCACCTGGGACAGAACTGCAACGTTTGTCAGAACCCTAAAAAGGATTTTAATAGCTTTTTAAAGTTCTATTCTATTTTTAATGCTGCTGTTCTATTGAAGACTTTCTAAAAATGCACTGGCCACAGGAAACCAGAAAACAGCAGTAATTGTAAATAGGTCACATCCAAACAAATTTAAAAAACTCCTCCAGTTTGGGCAGTGTTTATAAAAGGACAGGGGCCATATATTTTTTTTCTTACTCAATTATAGAAATCAAATGGAACTCTCTTTGATTTTTATAGATTGATGTAATTTTCAGATTGCCGAAATCCTTAGAGTTCCGTGGTCTCCTTTTAGAAAAGAATGATAAATAATTAAGTTAACGATAAATTATTCCAATGAGAACCTTAATGACAAAACCATTAAATACCAAGATCTATCAGAGAACCGTCTGCAGTCATTACTACTGGGCAATGATAAAATGCTCTCAGGAATTTGGACAAGTTATTATAAATTGTATTACTAAAAATATCTATGAAAAAAGAGAAGTCATTATAGTGGATTAAAAATCTTAGTTGAAAAGCAGTCCTTGAGACAGATTTTGACATTTACTCCTAAAGAATCAGTCTTTAAAGCAATTACTAACTTCTAGCTCTGGGAAGGTGCATTCACCAGAAAGGTATTTTATTAAGATTTTTAGCATATAAAGTCAAAATCAAATTCTACAAAATGGGTTAAGATATTCCAGCAAGGAAAGGTAACATTAAAATTAGGCTAACGAAGAAATAAAAGACTAATGTGATACTTTTTATTTTGCTGCATAAATGAAATTGGATGCTAATTTAGATTCTAAAGGTGGAAGAAATCAAGAAAAGAATTCACTCAAAATGGTCAGAGACTGGCAGATGTTTAAAATTTTCACAGTTCACACTTAGGATGGCCACAATCATTAATTTTTTTTTGTTTGTACATTCTCAGTGTGGAAAGAAGAGCTCCAGGTAAAAAGAAACCTGTGGACTACTGCCTATATGACAGGATTTGTTAGGTTTCTCATAGAAACTATGTGGTGGAAAACTAAGAACATAGCATCTGTAAAAATAATAATTCCAAAAATATTAATTCCTAAAATAAATTCCTTAACCAGAGAAGTCCACAACGCTGAGGTAATTTTGTAGATCCAAATCTGATAATTTTGTAGCTGGGACTCCTTAACAAATATGTTCAGAAAAACATGAAAAACACAACCCACTTTGATTAACAGCAAACTGGGGTTTTTTAGTTCTCCAATATCTTCCTTAGACTCTCCCCATAATGACTTTGCTCCTCATTCAGAAGGTCTGGATTTGCATGAATGGGATTTGGAATGCATCCTGCCAGCAGTAGGGATTTCAGCATTGTTATAAATCCAAACTCTGTTCATGCTGGAAAAGCACCTTTTCTCCCTTTTTAAAATAAAGCCTACCTGCCTGGGGATGACTCACTGCAGATCTGTATGAAAAATTCATACAAAAAATTCCTAATGCTACAGATGCACACACAAAAAAAAAAAGAAAAAAAACCAGTGTATTTTTGGATGTCTGCAGAGGCATTAAGTGCACGATATATTTGTCTATCAAAAGGAACTGAGAAAACAGCTGAAGTGCTGAACATGGTGGTGTTTATCAGAGGATTCCAGCGGTCTGACCCCTCACAGCAGTTATTCACCTCCCTGCCAACTGCTTCCAAACACATTATACCTATTGGTTATGGTGGGAATTTAGAAGGAAAATTTAGCTCACATGGTGGAACTGGGAGTGCACAGGGGAGAGAGGCATCTGTTCCTTTCCCTGCAAATTCTGGGGACAAGGCAGGAATGGGCTTCCTCAGTTCCTTCACTGCCTTACCAAACCCTGTCACGACTCTGAAAAATGGAAATATTTAAGAAATACAGAACCAATGGGTGCACCCCACAGAAGGAAGGCAGGTTCCACCTTCATTTGCTTGGGGGACTTGTGCCTGTTCTGTTCCTGCATCACCTGCCAGCTCTGCTGTTACCTGGGGTGGGGGGACACAGAGCAATAACTAACAGCAATTTAAAAGCTCCCTCGGCAGGCATTTGGTCTGGAAATCAGTTGTGCCAAATATTTTCTAAATATTTATACCTTACTATATTGCACACCACCTGAAAACAAGTAATTTTGCCCTGACTGCAGTAACCCCTCACAGGAACCAGGACAGATGTTTCCCCTCATGACTCTTCAAATACATAAGCAAAGCCATCTGGATATTTACTTGAACTTGCAAAGTTTGACCTCTCTTCATATTTGCATTAAAAAAAACCCCAGCTTGTGTAAACCCAACTTTTTTTAAGGAAGCAGACTATCATCTTTTCATATTTTAAGTCTTTAATTCACTTTGCCTCATTAGGGAATTAATCAAGGGAGCTGGTTTGATTAACAGGGAAATCAGAAATTATTATTAGACAAAAATGTGCTGGAAGATCATGCGACCGTTTTCTGTCACTGAAGGGGAAGCTCGTCATTAACACCTGTAGCTGATTCACTCTCATTAATATTCGAGCTGCTCCCAACAATAATTGATGATGGAAAACCAAATGTTCTCCCATTATCTTACATAGCTATTTTCATTAACTAACCGAGAAACACAGCAAGAATCCAAGAAGAAGCAAGACCTGCTATAGGAAGAGAGGCTTTACTGAGCCTTGCTGAAAGGCAGGATCTGGAGAATAAGTAATATGTGGCACTTTGGAAACAGAAGGATATCTTTTGGGGAAAGAAGTTGGAATTCTCATGACATCTTTTGTCCTTTTTTTTTTTTTCCTGCTTGCATTTCCCAACATAGACTCTGCTGAAACACAGATGGTGTGACCTGGCACTGCATTTAGAGATTTACCTCCACCTAAAATGAGCTCTCATTAGGACTCATATTTACAATTCAGCAAACAGACACCGAGGGTATTAATTCAATGACTGTCTTCACACAAATAAATTAGTGCTGAAATGATTTCATTGTGCCAGGCTCTTGACACACTTAATTTCAAGCATGTAATTTGACAATGAACAGTATGAAAGGGCATTACGCTGCTGATCATGTATTTAGAATCAAAGTATATTTAGGGTTTGAAAGGACATTTAAAGGTCATTTAGTCCAACCCCTGGCCAGGGGCAGTGGATCAAGTGGATCAGGTTGCTCAGAGCCTCATCCAAACTGGCCTTGGACACTTCCAGGGATGGGGCAGCCACAGCTTCTCTGGGCAACCTGTGCCTGTGTTTCACCATAAAAAAATTTCTTCCATATATCTGGTCCAAATTTCCCCTCTTTCAGTATAAAATTGTTGCCCCTCTACAACAGACCCTACTAAAAACTCTGTCCCCATCTTTCTTCCATGCCCTTGAAAGCACAGGATCCATCATTCCAAAGAACAAGTGGGAAAATGCAACTGCTTTAGTTAAAAACAGCAGCTGTTTCAAGAGAATATAAGAAACATGTAAACAGATTTATTACAGATATTTCTGTGGCCTCCTGCTCTGGCACAGCATTGTTTTATGCCTTAAGGAATTGTTTCTCTTTCTGGTCTTTATTGCCTCTGTCTGTGGAGAAAGAGGAATTCTATCTCAGACCCAGCTGGCTGAGTTAACCTAACTGAAATCCTTAAATAATTTCTCTTCCTATGAGACAGAAGACACATTTTCCTTTTTACCCATTACATTTTTAAAGCTCATATCTAACTTAACACCTGTGATGGCTGTAAATGATCTGAGGATCACACAGTATTTCAGACAAGATATTACTAATGTCAAGACAATGGTATCCAAACTCAGTTTCTCCTGGAAACCTGCTCCTGATTAATTCCAAGTTCATCTTTGCCATTTTCAGTCACATCAACTCTATGGTGCTCAGTTGGTTTGGGATTAATTACAGCATTCTGACTCCTGGAGTCTTGCCAGGTGCTCCTGAGTAATATTGAGCTTTCAACAGGAATTACTAAAAGCCTTATTACTGCTCTCTTGTCCTATGAAATAACCTTCAAAGCCTAACCCTCACAGAAAAAAAAAAAAAAAAAAAAAAGACAGAGAAATTCAGTTTTCTCCTGTTTACAAATCACTTCTCTATCCAGAAGTAGACAAAATACTTTACAGATGGTCAGGTAGATGAATTGATATTTGCTTGATCTTCGGTATTTTCATTGTCTGAAAAACTATCCGAAAAGCAACATTAACACAATTTAGTTTTCAGAAATTTGTGCTGAAAAGGAATCACAATATGAAATTTACCATTTCAACTAAGCAGCCGAAAATGTAATTGTTAATTTTGCAAACAAAGAAGTGCTACAGTGGCATCTTCAGTAGTTTTGTGTAATTTTATGGGAGAGGAAGTAAAAATCTACAAGGCACTGTCAGAATTGGTGCCTGTTGTTATTGTAGGGAAAAACAAAGAGTTAGGGTGGCAGTAATTTAAAATGTATAACTTAGCCTTAAAGTTTCTTGAGCTGTTTTAGTAAAGTCTTATAAGCAAAAAGAACAAGCAGAAAAGCAAATAAGGAAATTGGATAATGATTAAATGATCTTAACAGCCAGTGGTGAATTGCCTGCTTTAATTAATTTCTTGCTTAAAGTACTATTATTTTTCCTTTGATCTTTGTAATTGTATTACAGAGCCTTCCTTGGTTCGACCACGTTCCACGTGGAAAGGCTTTCATCCCCCCACTCCTTCAGTTGTTGCCTTCCATAGCTTGGAAGCAGCTCTCCTTTAATACCTCTAAACACTTTTTAACTCTCAACTCTATTGAAAAGCTACTGGAAAAGTAAAACTTTATAAAGTTGTGACCATTCCCTCGGGAGCCTGTTCAGTGCCCAACCACTCTCTGAGGGAAGAACATTTTCCTGAAATCCAGCCTGAACCTCCCCTGGCACAGCTCCAGGCTCTGTGGTCTCATTTTCACTCTTTCAGCACCAGAGTTGTGCCCTACCCAGGAATGAATCCTTGCCCTGGACAGCTCCATAGCTCCCTGTGAAAGATGCAGAGTGCTACAGTTGGGAATTTAGAGAGGATGCTGAGGAGGGTCATGCATCAGGATGACAAACTGGAAGTGCTCAAATTATCCACCTTACTAAAAAAAAAGGTGACGAGCTAACTTGATTACATCCTGAAAATACCTAAAAGAGAAACCTGCTCTCCAATTTAAGTGATAAAAATACATCAAGATCAAAGGACTGGAAGCTTGTGCCAGACAAATATAGACTACAAATAAAATGACTTTTTTCCCCCCAGCAATGAGCATAATTAACTACCAGAGCAATTTATTACAGGTTGTGGGAACATCAATGAAAGTTTTAAAACTCAAATGATATATTAAACGAATATGAATTTATCTAGAAAATACACTGGCCTGGTTCAGTCAAAAACAGATTAAAAGGTGCTGGTAGTCTGCTATAGGATTGGAATTTGCTAAAAGAGATCCATGCTTCCTCTGCTCAGGGAAGTATTTCCACCAGTGGCAGGACAAAATGACATTTTCTAATCATCTTCAGAGGAGGTTTTTCCAAACACATTGTGTCGAAGGGGATTTGTGTTTGATATAATATAAAAGATTGGTACCAAAATGCTACAGAAACATCAATCTTAAACAAATGTCTTGGTTAGGATAACCAGAATAAAATCTTCTCTGGAAAACCTGTAGGATCACTAGAGATCTGCAAGTTCTCTGACCTCCCCAGTCATTAATTTCAAATGGGTTACATCCCTTTTCAGGAGCTGGTTGTGCCAATATTAGAGTATTGATTATGTGGAAATTTAATGAGCTGTTGCCTTTGAATAACTCCAGTCCACTAATGGAAATAATGCTAATTATAAGCAAAATATGCATCACATAACAGGGTAACTCGTGGGAAGAAGGAGAACAGCTGAGGGTGGTTTGCAGCAAGGAGGGCCAGAAGTGACTTAAAGGACACACTTGAAGATCTAAGGGATATCTAAAATATTAAAACCTCTAATCCATGAGGGGTGAGAGTTGGACATACCCCTCTGAACCATGCAAACACTCCCTATTACTGCCTGATTTTCCAGACTGAAGACATAATGAGACTTTCCCAGACATTTCAAAGGAAGAATAAATTTCCAAAAGACCCAGTGCCATTTGTCTCTTTCCTTATCTTGTTAGAAACTTCAGAATGAATAATTAATATATTATGGGGGGTTTTTTTAATAAGAAAGAAAGTATTTTATAGCACTTGACTCAGCTGTTGGTCCTGTGCCCTCAGGTGCAAAGGGATTACAAGTATCAACCACCTTGAGCCTGCTGTAATAACAGGCATGGAAAGAGTAAAAAAGCCAATTCTTGAGAAGCTGAATGGGGGATATCACCTATGGGAGTAAAGATTAAATCAGATCTGTCACTTGAAGAGTATGTTTGATGGAGAAAGCCAGTCTAATACATATTTCAACTTGTAACTATGACAACTCTCTAATACAGATAAGGGCTGTGTGTTGCATTAACATTTAAAGTGTAAATGAATAAGTCAGACTTCTTTTCAAGAGAAAATATTTGCTCTCTAATCATAAGATTTTAATAGCCAGACTTTCATATTTCCACTTCACACAAGTGACAGACAGAAAGAGATTTCTTAATATTGCAGCTGCTGTGTCTGAAGATGGGGTTCACCAGGACAAAGTGAAATAGCTAAATTAGAAGTTTCTTAGGAAGTTTTCATTGTCCTTGTCACTGCTCATGCCTAAGAAATAATAAATATCAGTGTTCCTTTCACCTGTAGCTCCAGCAACACTGTAGCTATTTAAATTATAATTAAATGATATACTGCAACACTGAGGTTCAGCATTACTTCTGCAGGCACGTGCTCATGGGTATCTTAAAAATAAATCTCCACCCGAGAATGCCCAAACCCCAAACCTGGCAGATTTCTATCAACACTTTAATCAATTTTATATCTTCCCCCCAACAGATTCAGAATACATGGATGTTACAGCACTTCTGCATTATTAATCTGGATCCTGCATTAAACAGAATGCAAAATACTGTTCAAGAGGAGAAGTTAAACCAGCTGCCAAGTGCATAATGAGAAGTCTAAGAACTTCAAGGAAATATTCTTGGATCTCCTTATATAAGAAGAGTATGATATTGAACAGCAGCTGTGCAAAATGTAAATTTGGCTTAATCCTTCTGGGTTGGTTATGGACTCAGTATGGGCCTTTTCTTAGTAAGAATAAGTAGTGAATATGATGTTTAAAAAGATATTAATAATAATAATATAGTTGGATAAAGAAGAATTAGTACCTTTTTACCACTGAGAACAGGCAAAACCTGCAGCACAGAACTTCCAAAATACGTACCACAGTTTGGTGGTTGACTTGGATCACCTCATCACCAGCATGGATTTTCTTACACTGGTCAGCCGGAGACTGAGGACAAGAGAGAAGATTTTACTTTACAAAAAGGAAGTGGCGGTGGAAGGAGAGAGCAGAAATTAAAAAAATGAATGCTGAAGGAGACAAGAAATCTGTGCCCAAAGAAGTCCTATTGCTGCCATATTCATAAGGAATAATTTTTTTCTGGTAACATTTGATGAAGTAATCTAGAATTCCACTGCCATTTTTGGCTGGTTGAGCTATCCCATTGTGTTTAGCTGAGCAGTCACAACCTTGTTGGGAATAGCATGGGTGAATTCACATCACATGGAATTAAATCTGTTACAACACACCCTGGGACAGGGCTGGAGCAGCCACGTGTGGGACAGAAATCAGGGCTCAGCCCTCTACAGAGCAGGATTGCTGCTGAGGTGAACTGAAGATACTCTGCACACGCAGGGTATTTATGCCTTTAAACGCAGCTCCAGCACTTCCAAGGCAGTGTTAAATGAACCATTTGAACACAGAATGTGGTAATTTACAAATGGATGTAAGAGACTTGCTCTTCAGGAGATTTTATGTACATACACTATTCACATAATTTTGTAATCCTGGAACTGAGAAACTCCCTTATCCTAAATACAGCTTGTTCTGAGCACATGAAAATGGATTAAAAACCATCGAAGAGCCACTCAAACATGGCCAACTACTATTTTAAAAATAATTTTTAGATGCTTTGATGAAATCTGAAATCTGTGAGAGAAACCCATGGGGCATTCAGGAGTTGAGCAGGCTTAGGAGCAGAGAGCTGAGAATTCAAGGCAAATTTTCTGCAGTGTGCATTGGCTTACAAGAGTGTTCTACCACCACAGAGCACATCAACCTGGCATTCAGGAGGAAAAAAAAAAACAATTAAAGAGCTGAGACATCACCTTGGAAATAAATCCCAGTGGAAGCTGGCTCTTCAGCCAGGAGTGGGAAGTTTACTCGTTAGATACAGGGTCAGAGAGAGGAGAAGACTGACTGTCAAACAGTGCAGAAACTTTTAAAGCAAAATAATCCTTGAGAAACAGTTGAAGTTCCCTGCCAGGCAAATAAGAAAGGCAGAAAAGGAGCCACTCGCAGGTGCAGGGAGTGGCCTGCCTCTAATCCTGCTGAAGGACTGCACAGAGAATCATTTTTGGCTGCTACCAAAATGGAGCTGAGTTCCTGGATATCTCCTGGAGCCAGCCTAAAACATACATTGTTAAACACAATAAATACACGAGCCACGTGTCAAATGCAAAGGGAGAAAGGATTTATCTGAACGGAAAGTGATGTGTAGAAGTTTATGGTCATGACCTCACTGCAGGCAAGAGCTCCTCAGCTGCACTGTCTTCAGCCAAAAACCCCACTCATTCCCTTTGTGAATGGAGACTAAAAACATGAGGGAAACAAATAAAAGGAACAAAGAGAAGAGGAGGCAATACAAGAAAAACCCAAATTGTCACTGACAAGGAAATGGTTATTCCTGAATAAAATGCCAGAGAGACTCATATCTGAGGGGCCAAGGATCACAGCCCCTGCCATCAGAGCCATGCAGTGCAGGGCTGCTGAGAGCAGGAAATATCATTGATTACCCAATCAATCAATCAATCAGCCAATAGGGCAAACAGCCAATACAGGGCACGGTGATTTCCAGTGTGGCTGGGCTGTTCCAAACAGAGATTTTACCTTTTGCCCACTGCTGGTTTTCCATTCCCAGCCTTGCTGTGCCCATTCAGCCTCATTCCAGCACCTGCCCGGTGTCTGGCAGGGCTTTGGGCACTCCTGAGCGGGGGCTGAACCCCGGGCAGTGCACTCAGCCCTCGCCTCCTGCCCTACAATTAACAGCATTTCCCCCCCACACTTCATGGGATGATGTGAAGAGCTACCTGGCTCCAGAGCCACTTTCTCCTTTTTGTGGAAATCTGTGGAATTTTGGCAGCCCAGCAGCAAACATGGGACAGAAATATTCCTGGAATTCAATGTGAATACAAACTCTCTGGCTCTAAATGGGGCAGGAGAGGTAAGCAGGAAACTGCAGTAAACACCACCATTCATAGTGTTTAACTTCAGCTGACGTTACTGGGAAAAGCAAAGGCCTGGTTCTTTCTCTTTTTAGCTACTTTCCTGACTTGGATGAGGCTGAGCTAATTAAACACTGGCTCTGAGGTCAATTATCCCTTCAAAAGGAATGAAAAATCAATTTGCTGAAACACCAGAAGTTAAAGGTCTTGGAAGCTGGTTTATCTACACATGTGATTACACTCTTAGCAAAACCGGAAAAGCCACTTCTTCTGGTAGTGCCATAGCAAAACGTTTTGATAGTCAAAATAAAAAATAAAAATTCTAGTGGCTGGCAATTTTGTAACTCCTCCTGTGAATTTCAATTGTAAATATATCAATATTTCCCCTACAAACTGCATTATATTTCTGAAATGAATTAGAATTACAGTAAAAAAAACTGAATTAATTACAGCATGAGTAATTCAATCTATGAACATAATCTCTCCAACACAATCAAGATGGATCAGTCATAATTTTCAGGACCCAAGATACACATATAGTTATTTTTAGACTTCTAAATGCTGCCAGTGGTGACAATATAAACAAACAAATTTCAAGTTTAATTTGCATTAGAATTGTCTTCCCAAATTGTGACATACAAATCATCTGGCTTTCTATGGGTTTGCAATGACAAAACCCATATAAATACTACTCAATACATAAAATCAATTAAAATATCCCACATGGAGCTCACCCATATGGGCCAGCAGAGCACTGGCACTTGGCAAGCCAGGATTTACATCCCACAGAGCTCGTTTTGTGTTCCTTGGGTGTCAGCAATCCATAATTCCAATATCAGCTTTATAAAACCTAAACTTGTCACTTGCCCAACTCCGAGCTTTGAACAGACCCGAGCCTGAATGGGAACAGTGTGACTAAAAGACAAGATGAAAACCAGAAGGGTCTTATTATGAACTCTGTCACAGTAATGAGATGGCAGCAGTTGAAGGCAATTTAATTTTTTTAAATTTGTTATTATGTACTGCACGTTAAGTAACAAGGAGAAGCTGTGCTGCTGCTCCTGTCACACACTTTGGTGTCCCTGGGATCTCTCTCAGAGATCTTTGAGCTGCAAAACTCTGTGTGATTTTGGTTCAGTTTTTAATACCTCTGGGACTACAACGAAAATTATAATTGATCTCTTCTGTATTTTTATCGCACCTGAGAGAAAACGCAAAATACAATGTACTCAATATAAAGAAAACCACTTGTGCCAGAGAGAAAATGTGTGAATGTTGTTAGAAAGGAGTATTTGAGGAATCACTGAGAGCAGAAGTCTGAAAATGTAATTTTATTATATTTTTAGTTATTAATAATTTCAACACGGCTGCTTTTCTATGTCTATTTTCAAGGGTCTTAAGTTTTTAGAAAAGTAATGATACATATATATCCATATATAAAGAAAATTGTTAATAGATTTGGTTTAAAGCAAGCTTACATATTACAAAATGCACTGCAGATACACAGAAAATAATTTTCAGCATGACAAAAGTATCTTAAAATAAAGAATCTTACATTTTCAGTTGTTCCTGTAATTACGTGTAGTCCATCATATGTTGATTTGATATACATTCCCTGGGAAAAAAAAAGCAGAAAGGGTAATTAATAATTGTAGGAAACAAATACATGACATTTGCATGATAATTAAACTAATACGTTTACTCCAGTCTAAGGACCACAACATTTGAACAGACTGGAAGGAATTGTGGTCAATTAACATTAGCAAATCTAAGTTTAAAAAATCTATATCAAGACCACTATAAATAGCAGAGTTTTCTCACTTAGTGCTTTTTTTATTCTGAAGTTTGTGAACAGAGTTCAACACTGAGCATCAGCATAAAAACTTGTGCCTATTCAGTATTTGAAATACTTAACCTCTTTTTATTCTAAGTGACATAAAAGAAGTATTGAAATCGAAAGCACCAGCAGGATTAGTTTTTAAACTTAAATGCCCCCTTTACAGAGAGTTCCTGATTCAGGAAAAATGAAGCCAGAGCCTAACTCAGAGAAGACAGGAGCCAGTGCTCATATTGCCAATTTATGAGGGCAAATGAGCTTAGTGAACTAACAGGAGCGTTTTAATTAGTCCATCAAGAATTCTGCTTCAAGGAGGCGACTGACAAGATCGAGAGAGACACCCAGAGCAGGGATCTATGGAGATGAACACTCTCAGAGCCCCAAAAGCCAGGGAGGAGCGGTGGCTCATGTTCTCCCCTCCCAGGAGCGAGGTCAGAGCTCTTCACACAGCACAGTTATCCATCACATTTGGATATCTAATTAATCTAATTGCTACATTGTGCTGCTGATTTATTATTCCTTCAATAGCTCTGCATCACCTCGTGCTGCCAACCCCAAAGTTTAGAGCCCCCAGCAATAACCAAAGAACATTTTGTTCAGAGAAAGCAATTTCCAGATTCCTGAATACTAATAGAGATCTCCAGGCAAGGTGGGGCACACAAACACCACCTCCCAGCCCCTCGGGAAAAACCCAGAAGTTAAAATCCTACAAAGTTACGGCGATATTGCTCTCCAAAATGACCTAAATTGGAAGGTTAAGAAGGGATGGAGCCAAACTCTTCCTGACTGTGGGATGGTGAGAAGCAAGAGACAAGTTGGAACTCTGGTAAGGAATTTTTTTTCAATTTTACCATAAGGAAGATAAAATACTGGAACAGGCTGGCAAAGCTGTGGAATTTTTGACTTGGAGATGATCAAATCATGACAGGACGAGGCCCTGAGTAACTTCTCCTAGCTGGATCTGTCTGGACTTTTCATGAGAAAATGTGACTTCTACCTTCATGTAAACTAATTCCATTTCAGCAAGTTTTAAATTTATTGAAATCTTAAAAATGACGACTGTCCAAACCTGATTGCTGGCTGGTTGCTTAACACTGCTACACAGGAAACTCTGCTTTAGATTTTACTCCCCGTGCTCAGTTGTTTTCTTAAATTAGCCTGCTTTATAAATGACTTCATTTGTAAAGACCAAAGATGTCCAAATTAAATCTTGCCAGTCTTGAAATCAGTTTCATAAAATGGGATTAGTTGGAAGAAAAAAGCTGCTGGTGGCCCTTTCAGTATTTCCTTCTTTAGAGCTGTTTAATTTTTTCAGTGTTTGCTGTTCTGCCACCTCTGTGGTCCCTCCAGCAGCTAAAGACAAAATTCTTTTTGCCAAGTCCAAGACACAAACAGAAGCGCTGGATCCTGAAAAACTGAAGGTTCCCATGGACAATGGGATGTTGAGTCTCCTTTAAAAATCTGGAGTAGAAATTTCGGCCATCTACAGTGAGTTATGCTGAATTTCCACGGTGAACTTTTCACCAGAATGTTGCATAACATTCCTGCTCTTTTAGCACTTGGTGAGTTTCAGGAACACATTTCCAGCCACACTTTTAATATCAAATTTAATGTCACAGTCCTAACATCTCACTTGCTTTGACGAGATTCATTCACTGCTCAAAAAACCCAACAGATTAAAATCTTTAAGGCCACAAGAGGACAGAGTGTTAAACTTTTCACTAAATTTTACCACTTATTTCTTCCTAAAGTTCTTAGACTTCTTGCTAACCTCTGTGTATTTTTGGAAAAAATCAAATTAGAATTTTATCTCTTAACAGATGTCATCGGAGAGACATAAAACCTGGCATAAAACCTGACTAATCACACAGAATCACCCTACATTTTGCTATCTGCTCTTTCATCTTAGCTATTAAAATTTAAGAATATATAAAAAAATAAACAATTTTAGTGAATGACTCATAGCCTTCAAATTATCCTACATAAAGCTTTCATCCTTGTTTTCTCAAAAGAAGAATAATGAGCTTGTTTCTTGTTGACCATTACAGGAGCAGAGTATCCCCTTGACATCCTCTTACCTGAAAAGCATGAAAGATTATTCTATGTAAAAAACTACAAAATTATTATTTAGTTCACATACTTCAGAATGCCAATTATTTTATATAAAATATATGTATACATACATATTTTGCAATGCAAAAGTTTATTTTGCTTACGTATATATATATATACACATATACCTATAGTGGTTTATGGATATAAATAAAAGGTCTTAAGGTGCTCACTTCCATCAAAGTTCCAGTGAAAAATTATCTATTCTGGTTTATAAGAAATAGCCAAAATTGCCTTTTTTTT
>WEKY01057664.1:1175939-1230272 GCA_013390045.1 Picathartes gymnocephalus | reverse complement strand
GCTGTTAACTCTGTGACCTCTGAAAAAGCATCCAAGTATTCATAGTCTAAATTAGGCAAAAGTGCTGGACATTTCTGTCAAAGTAATGGGCTGTTGGCTATCTATGTATATCATAGCTTCATTCCACTCATGTAAGTATTTTTATTGTTAATAAGTCAAAAAAAATGAAAATACATTTCAGAATTTGTGTTAGATAATAAAAGTTCCAGGCAAATAGTGATTTAATGCTGCAGCTGAAGAACTGAAGCAGCAACCCTTTTCCTCCCAAGCCCAGATCCTGTTGCGACAACTGCTAACACTGGAACTCTTAGAAATAGTTATTTTGTTTAAAATTATTTTCTGTTTCACCTGTGGTTTAAGGCAGTCACATTGATCCAGCATATTCAAGGAGTCAGAGTCTTCTCTAGTATTATTCTGTATTTTGGGGGGTGTTTGAGGTCAGGCTGGATGGGGCTCTGGGTAACCTGGGCTGATGGAAGGCTGGAATGAGATGAGCTTTAAGGTCCCTTCCAAACCAAACAATTTTGTGATTTTTGCATAAGCATAATCTTTAATTAACTTGTAATTTATTAAAAGAGTATCCACATATCTGCTATTTTGATCCTATTCATTCCTGTAATGAAGTCTGATGGAAATGCAGATATTCTCCTGTCAGCTAATTATTCTCATCTAAATTTACACAAACTTAATGCAAACTGTTCACGGGCTTTGGCTGTAAAATAGGAAAACAAATGATGTGCTCTTGCCTGCTCAGTGCCCTCAGCACCACCTTCCTCCCCCTGTGCCCAGCACTCATCTCCCCTTCTGGGGTCCGTGCCCCAAACCCAACCTTCCCACAGCTTTTTCCTCCTCACATCCAGTCCCAGGGTGAGGATCCAGAGAGAAGGGGTGGAACTCATCTGCTGGGGCAGTGATAGCCAGGGAAGTGTTTGGTCACCTCGGAGTGCCCAGGGACATGCCCAGCTTTGGCCAGTGTGACAGAGACCCTTTGGAGTGGCACCTGCATCTGATCTGCACAGGGAGTGCTGCTCTGGAGGCTTCTCCCACTCCTTTCCTCCCAGTTTCCATTGCTGCCCTCTCCACCCAGCTCTCTCTCCGCTTTCTTCCTGCTCTGCCAGCTCAGGAAGGTCCATTCCTGTCTAACCAGGCCTTTCCTACCATGTCCTTCCCTATCACAACCTACTCTGCTCTTCCCATCCCACTGACTCAGTTCCCAATCTTCCTCCTGTCCCCTTACTGGTCTGCTTCCTGCCCTTACAAACAAATGTCACTGGAGTCCTTTTTCAAAATGATTAATCTCCTTTTATGTTTTCTTTTTTTCTCTAGAATGGAGTTTTAGTCTCTCTGTTGACATTCAAGAATAAACCAATGATCTCAGAGAAAAGAATAACAAGCTGTACCCCTTATCTCGAGGTAAGGCAAGAGCCAAGGATTCTCACTCTGTGAAGATGGCTCAGACTGGTCAACATTTAGAAATATATAGTTGCTCTTTAATAACTGATGTGTCAGACATAAACTCTGAAGAATGACACTGACCTATGGTAGAGAGCAAGGAAATGTTTCTCAGGCATCAAATCCAGAACCTGACTGTTTCTGAGTAACTCTGTCACTGTCCCCTAGTGACAAAGTGAATTAAAGGTTTTTAATTAAAATCTGACCTTTGAAAACATATGGGAAGGCATCAGCCATTTAAAGTCCCATTTTGAAGAGACTTTTCCCCAGAAAACAGCATATCCAGTTGTCAGGGGAATTTCCTTGAGAATTTTCTTGTGGAGTCGTCTTGTTAATTAACCAGGCTATAATGACAGCAGTGTGTTTTTAGGTGTCAACAATTATTCCAGCACAGGGAAGCAGTGACAGCAAAGATGCAGATTTTTAATGCCACAAGTGACCAGGGAACTCTTACATCCCTTGATCTTTTGCCCCAAATATAAAAAATGATTCTTTAATCTCATTTCAACTATCAAAGTTACACAGATGCATTTAAACAAATGCCATGATAGCGCTTTGAGAAGGTGACTGAGTTTTTTGTTTAAACTTTATACCATTAAAAATTCCTTCTCAAAAATGTGGGGTTTTTTCTGCCTTATATGTTTCAGTCCTTTACCCAAATTTAAACACTTCTACTTTCCTTCCTGCAAGACAACTTCCACTTCTCAAAATACTTAAGATTGTAACTCCTTTTATTTTTCTGTATAAGCAGATTTTTTTTGTTTTGTTTTGGCTTTTAGGCTATGAGAACCTTTATATGTCAAGCATGATAGAAATTTGTCACGTTTCTGTAAGCCTTTGTAAATAATTCTAAATTTTTAGACGAACACCCTGACAGTTTGGGGCCAGGCATATTCCCACAAAAAAGCTGCCTATTCTACTTTTTCTTCTTGCCTTCCTTGCAATTCCTGTCTTGTGAAAATGGGAAAGGTTGGCTTCCACCACCTTAAATTACAAATGCCACAGAAAGAGGAGCACTAATTGAAAGGGTAGCTGGACGCTGGATAGATGCATAATCCTTCATAAAGAAGGTTCTGTGCATCTGACAGCTTGGCTGTTTGTTCAGCTTTTGTGTTTTCCAACATTACACAGCTGGTTTCATAAAAATTTTTATTCCCACAATCTTGGCTTTCCTTAAATTCTTAGAATGAAACAGGAAAATTTCCCTCTGCGGAAAAATTAAGAAAGCTGTGGATATTAGCAGTGTACATCTTAATTAAAGTGTGTCAGATTACACTGTTTCTATCTGCAGTGGGAATCTCCGACAGAAGAGAGAAAAAGAATTAAAAAGTGAAAGAAAGAGGAATAAAAGTGCTCCTTTATTCCAGAAGGAAAGAAGAAAAACATTCCACAAGCATCACAAGATACAAACCCAAACAATAAAACCCCAACTGCCTCCCTGTTTAGAATCTCCTGCTTAAGAGGGATCATTAATCTCATCAAATAAGATTAAAGCTGCAGGTTACACAGAAGTATCTTTAAATATATGGGCTGGACATCAAGTTCAGAAGATTAAAAAAAAAAATAGTTTCATCTGAAATAACACTGGCTGTAATAATCTCTCACTATGGACAATCCCCAATCATCGAAGAGCAAGAGGGGGGGAAAAAAGGCCCCTAACATCAAAAACCATTCTATGATCCCATTCTGTATCTCTGTATCCAACATCTCCAATAAAATGCTGCCTGTTTATATGACTGCAGAACTGCTCCAAAGCTGGCTCTGGGCACAGAAGGAGGTAAATCATAGCAAGGTTCTCCCAGCCTTTCATCAACCTTCATCCCCAAGGATTTAGCAACAAGCTCAGGAGCTGCCAACAGCAACCCAAACTCCTGGCTCAAGGGCTCATTGTGGATCCATCAAGCCAAAAAATTTAAAGTGGGCAGGCAATTTTCTTAAATCACAAAGTTGTTTTATTCTATTCGATTTCCTAAAAATTTATGTGTGCATGTTCTGCCAGAGCTAACGGTGCTTCTCACAATTGAATACTTTTTTAGTACAGGAATTTATTTGAAATTTGTCAAATTGGTTGTTTGAAACAAAGCTTTGCCTTCCAGACATCTTGTTCATGCTGATTATGCTGTGCACTTCAGATATAAATGGTATTACCATACCCAGTACTACAATTCAGGAGAAAAAGTGCTTTACAATCCTTGAAGTTACTTCAAAATGAAATAGAAAACACATGAAGGGTATTTTCACTGAAAAATCAGTGGCAAATAGGGAAAAGGAGCAACCAATTTGACCAGAGAAGCTGGGGAAAGAATGGAAAAACAGAAGAAAAAACCCAATATATTTCTGGAGGCCAAAAAAACGCCTGCAGAGATGAGGATGCAAACAGAGTCCCCAGCACTTGGAACGGAACCCAAACCGTGTGTTCCCAATGCAAATTCCTTTGTCCAGCAAACTGCCAGGAAACCACAGCACAGAGCATGTCCTGGGAAGGCTGGAGATAAAGCCACTTTTTAATAAAGCTGACTGCAAAAGAAGGTATTTTAGAGACTGGGGGGGAGAAAAAAAGGGTGACTATGAAGCTCATAAAAGCCCAGATGGAAAGTTAGAAAATGCTAGGGCTGAAGATGCACATTCCACACTTAGAGTCCCTTTGTGAAAATGCTTTATGATCCAGAATTTATTTACACAATTAAACACACAGACACTGCCCTGCAGGAGCTCTGACTCCGTGCAGCAACTGCGTGGACTTGGACCTGGAAATTAATTCAGTTTATGTGTGAGCTTATGCAATGTCAATAGGATTCCTGGCTCATTTGGGGAAGAAGTTAGAAGGCTCCTAATAAAAATTTTGCAAACGGGGTTTTGAAATTTTGGGAAGATTCATAATTTAGTCAGCTGAATATCATTCCGGATAACTGAATTCTTTCATAAATCTGAATGATTTACAACACACTTTTCACCGATGGCAAATAACTGTGTTTGTTTTCTAGGTGCCAACCCTGGATGAACCCTGTTCTCAGTAGCTCTGAGAATCAGAGCTACACTTAGACCCAAGAGAGACTGTGTTTTAAATTTATGCTATAAAGGTAACAAATGTTCTGAAGAATTGTACAGTAAGCTGCTCTTGAAAAACATATTTTTGGTGATTTTGACACCAACTGCTGTGCATTAGCTTCCTACCTATAAAACTAAAATTACAGTATCCTTTTCACAAGTGTGTTGTGGGGATGAATTAATTAGGGTCTGTGAAGCACTCAGTAAGGCCATATAAAAAATAAATAAAACAACTCACGATGAAATTAGTAACTCCAGGGACTGCAGAGCTTAGCAGAAGTGTGGTAAATCAGGCCTCAACCCCTACACTGAATGATAAGGATAAAAATGGAACTCTGAATACTTTCCATTCACTGAATAGTGCTCATTTTTCTCTTGAATGGAGCAGATATCCTGTGGAAAAAAATCCGCTATACAATCATGAGAAAGCCATTTGTAATTCATTACTCTGTTCTATATTTGATTCTGATTAATGTTTTCTTTTCCTTTTCACATGATTTTTCTTTTATTCCCATTTATAGTCCTTTTTTTTCATATTTTCTTCTAAACAGAACACAGTGTCAGCAAAATGGATTACAAGGAACTTTCCAACCTAACCCGTTACAGCGCCTTCACAATTAGGCACAGAAAACTCATTCACTGTGATTTCACTTCATCTAAGGAAAAGGGAAAAAAAAGGAGAAATTGTCAGGCAATTTTGATTGCAGTGTTTGTCTCATGTCCTCTGTCAGCAGTGCCCACTCACAGCTCTTTTGTTGGCTCTTAACTCACGGGCACGCTGTGGATGGAGAACCACACAGGGGTTCTTCCAGCCCAAGTCCATCCAGCCAGGATCATTCCAGCACAGACCCTGGCTGCCTCAGGTTCTACCAGAAAAGAGGGGAATGTGAATGCCATGGCAGGCCCCAAAATCCCAGCCAGCAATTCTCCTCTTGGTCACTCCAGGGTTTAAATCACACTCCAACACTTCATGGGCAGTTCCTGCCAAGAGCTCCTGACAGACACCTGCCTCAGCCTGCACTCCAGGAAACCTCCATTCCCCACAGGAAATGCTTTTTTTTTTGGAGTAGATTCCACTCTTGTCCTCCACCAGTCCACCCCCCTGTCCTAAATCCAGAGCCACCACTCCATGGGAAGCATTGCCAACACCAAGCTCTGCTTTTTGTGCTCCATCACCTCTGAGGAAAATACATCTCTGTGTTCACCTTCTCTGCAGCACTCATAATGAACTTTCCCCTAATTAGACCAGCAGAAATACATCCCCTTTCTGCACAGAAAGGAAAGCCATGCAGAGTGCTGGCCTGCAGGGTGTAGTAATCTTAATGCAAGTCAAAAGCACTGGGACATTCACAGCATATCTCCTGCAAATGTACTGACCTGCATTTCCTGGGTACCCTGCACTAACCCAGAAATCAGACCTAGAGGGGAAACTGGGCCATAAAGAGAACACGTTTGGCCATAAGGATGCAGCAGCACAGCAAGGCAATTGTATCTGTGCTCAGGATTACACACTGGGCCGAGCATCTGCGATGCCACGGAATTAAAATTAAATGTGGTTTATGCTGTGGTAATGTTCTTTGTTGACTAAATCAGCCTCAGAATAAAGTAAACTTGTGCAGTGACACAACACCCCCTCATGTTATTAAAATATGTCATTCTCAGATTAATATGCATACCTCAGAGTAATTATGCCCTTGTAACTCTGACAGTATTTGCATATGACGTTCGTCGCTATTCAATGTCAGAACAAAGAGGAAGATGTTGAAATAATGCAAAATGTTTCAACTAACAGAAATTTCAAATCTGTAAATCACACTGAATTACAAACAGGAAACATGTCACAAGGTGCAGAGTGGCACTCAAGTGGATTTTGATTTGTCAGGTTTGGGATTTTCTGTGGATAAAGCTCATGGCTGCCAATTTCACTCCCCACTTCTCTCTTTTTCCCCTCCTCCGACTGCTTCCTTCAACCCAGAAGCAACATTCCTTAGTTACTCTTCTTGTAGGGAGAAAATAAAAATAAAAAGAATTCTGAGAAGGCAGCTGAAGGCAGCCTAGTACACTGTGCTGTAAAAAGCAGCCTGGCTCTTGAGGAGAGTGTGCAAGAACATCCCAGTGCCTGCAGTGCCACCTTCCACTCCAGCTTTTATTGGGATCTTGGGTTCCCAAGCACTATCCTTATGTTCCTGTAGCCCACCAACATCAAGTGGTTGTAAAGTAAGGTACTGCAGAGGGGAGGCAGAAATCTTTACCCACTGACCACTAAAATGTCACAAAAATCCATTGAAGTATCCGTACATTAATATTTAAAAGCTGTAGCCAAGTAATTATGAAACTACCTCTGCAGAACATTTCACTCCTGTGACCCATCACTAATGCAGAGCAGCTGGGACATCCAGAGCCATCCAACCAGGCTGCTCACTGAGCAACTATTTACAAATAAAAGGGATTTATTTTGTTCCTGGGATGATATTTCTGAAAGTTTTATTTGAACTTATCATTAGAGAGGCATATAACTCCATTTATGCACGTCCAAGACACAGACCTTCCACTAATCATTTTGCAAGCACATTAATGACGTTAGTTAATTTTATTTGTGTGTGTTTGCATTTGGGGATTATTTCAGTACATTCCAAAAACTGCATCTGGCTATCAAAGGATCACAGATTTAACTGCTCATACAGTTGCAGGTGAAGCCTTAGGTAAAACAGGTTTAATTAAAAAAACCCCACACCAATCCCTTTATTTAGATAAACGTCAACCTTCAGAAATCTGATTCTGCTTACTGAAAAAATCAGGACATTGCATGAAAATACATTTTGATTTCTTTATAAAGTCAAAAACCAAATCACCCAGAAGAACTGAGGCTTGTGCTGGGCATTCTAAGAGTTAAACTTTGAACTGCTGGGCTACTTACCAACCCCTCACTGGGCATGATGCTGGTGAGATGAACGACCTCGAGATGTGCTGACTGGGACACCAGGGAGTCAGATGAGAGAGAAATGATGTGGTCACAGATCCCAGACAGGGTTTTACACTACAAAGGAAAACAAGTCAATAGAATCCCTCATATCAAACTGGAACTGCAAGTGAAGAAGTTCTTATTCCAAGAACTAACCGAGAATGAACAGATAATTTTAATTCTTAGCAGTGTAAAAACTACAGGTGTATGAAAGTCAAGAGCAAGGGGTTAAGGGAACAGAAAATATCCATAAATGTCAAGAAAATGTATGTACACTTGTGCTGTAGAAGGATATCTGTGTCTCTAAACTACCTTCTCCACTCCAACCATGTGCACTTTAAAAACAAAAGAACAAACCCAACGAACCTTGTGATTATAAATATAATGGGAGTTGAGTGAAATATGTAAAAATAAATGTCTTATGCAACTGAATAACCTATTTTGGCTATGAAATGATGACATCATCCCTACCAACTGTGATAATTAGGTGAATTCTGCTCTTCAACTTGGAAAATTTCCTTTGTTAAAAATTACCCTGGCAGAGAAGTGGCTTAGTTAACCCATTTCCTGAAGTAAAATTCTTATGCATCTTTGAACACATCCTTTAACTGATATTCTACATCACTACAACTATGCAATGATTTTGTTATCCTGCCTTCCAGCTAAAGATCTCAAAATCTTAATGCAAATCCACACAAACACCTTCAAAGCAGGAGCCCCATTGCATGGGCAGCAGCAGAGGGTCTGACAGATTAAACCCATCTGTCAAAGCAAAGTTTGAGGGTCAGAGCGGAGCTGGGCTGAACTCTCAGACAACATTAATGTGGAAAGATTTATTCCCAAATTTCTCTGTGCTGCTTAAAGCACACTCCTTCAAAAAGACTATGCCAAAAAAAGTTTGAAGCTAATGTGAAAGAATTCATTTAGCTGAATTTCAGCATGGGTTTCTGGTCTAGGCTGTGCTGTGTGCATCTATTTTGCTTTGGGGACTATACTCTCATTTTTCCTAATTATAACAAATTCCAGTGAAATCCCTTCAGGGAAGTTTTGTTCCAGGCATTTGCAAAAGCATGAGGCTTTCTAATATCTCATTTGACACTACCCATAGAAGTTAAACAAATAAAGTTGTCACAATGAATAAGTTAACTGCCTGAATTTATAGGTTGTATTTCCATTCACTGTGCAGTTACTCATCTGGAAATCCAAGGGCAGCTCTGGAGCCCTGGCTGTGGCATCTGGATTTTGTATCAGCTGCAAGATGCCAAGCATGCCACTGAGGTGTGTGTGACTGCAGCTAAAGGTCCCCATCTCCACAATTATTTCAAGCAGTTTCAGCTCAGGGCCAGAAGCTCTGAGCAGAACTTTTGGGTCTTATCTTCTCCCAGAAGAGGTGGAGAAACTCAAAAAGGTGCCCCTTTGTGTGAGCACGTTCTTTATCCAGATTTTGAAGCACTGTTATATCAAGATATTACGAAAATTTTCACCTGAAAACCTCTCTATGCCTCAAAATTTGAGAGCATTTGTATTGGTGAGATGCAGACTAAATCTCAGAGAGAACACTTTTTACTTTCTACTATTATGCTTTAAAGTTATCTTATGAAAATATATATATGTGTGTGTGTGTATATACACACTCCAAATCCCAGAAGGTGTCAGGTGCTTTTTAAAGTTTTATTCATACCCAGGTTTGGAATAGTAAGCTTTTATTTTTTTTCTAAAAGTCGCTGAATGCTTTCTAAATTTAATAGCACATCAATGTTTTCTGACAGATTTTAATCCCCGCTGGAAGCAGAGTATGTGCAAAAGGCTTTGAGAAAAAGAGTCAGGCACTTGGGCAGAGCTTGTCAAAAGCTTATCTGAACTTGTAAATCCTTTGAGGGTTCCCTTTCACCACAGGCTTTAACTCCATCTTAGTGTCAGTACAGGTTTTCAGTGCTGGTACCAGGAAAATATAAAGTATTTGAACTTAAAGGCCGATATCTAATCAATAATCTTGAATAAGATTCTTCCATTGTCATCAGATTTTTTTTTTGAGTGCTGAAGGCACAAAATGCTCAGTCTGACAACCAGTGATGCACCAGGCCTATGGATGTGATGGCTGGAATTCCACACCAGCCATCCTGGTAGGAATATTAACTATACAGAATATTGTGCACCTTCTAAACCTAAAACAATAATTTTGTATTTGTAATTAACTGTAGCTATAATAGACAGCATTAACGTAGAGAACTTTAATTTTTAGCAACTGATCTAATTCATCAGAAGTTATGGCCAAGAGTAAGAGACTTGATTTTCCTAGAGCAGCCTTGTTTTTTTGAAAAAATCATTTAAGTGTGTGGGGTAAAAATAGAGAATACAAAAACAGCATTACTTACCACATGAAGAATTTTATTTTCTGTTTCATACACCGTACAATCCTATGGTAAAACAGAACAAAACCAATTAAATGGATATCACATTAAATTTCCTATTAAGAAATGAAAGAAAGGTTTATGCTGTTAACAATATCTTACATTTTCCTGATGAACCTTGTTACTTTTAGAGCAGTCATTTTCCTATTTTAGGTATCATTTTAAGAACAATCAATCTTATCACTCCATAATTTCAGTGTCACTACACCCATATTTTTTTTATGTTATTCCTATTGCAGGGGCTAAAATATTGCTTTTCTTTCATGAAACAAACCATACAAATTGCTAAAAGGGATGCACTGCTTCTATTGCTTATTAATGTTTGAAAGTTCCCCCAGTGTGACCCTGTGGAAATTGGGACACAGACATGGCAAAGTGGTTTTAGCCATCCCCTCCAGCTCTGCCCTGCCAGGAACCTCTCCAAATCTCAGGCTTTATTCTGCTAAAATAAAAAATAAAAAGGAAAATACAGAATATAACTTTTCCAGGCAGAGTGAGATTAAAACAGGGTCCCTCCAGGTCTTGGTGCCCTCTGAGAGCAGCCCTGGCCCAGCCTCAGCCCCTGGCCAGGCTCTCTCTCCCCTTATTATGTTGGAAAATTTTTAAATCCTTCTCCAAGTGCTATTCCACATTGGAAAAAGCTTTCTACTGAGCAAGATATCAGACAAGTTAAAAAAAAAAAAAGGTGTTCTTTATTTAGTTTTTTTTCTCCTTGAATAAGCTTTAAATTGAAATTTAACTCACCGATGGTACCTGAAAGGTCTCTTGAAGTAACTTTGGATTCCCTCAGTTGGTCGGAGCCTGTGATGGCAACACCAAGACTGAGGGTTTGATCCCTGTGTGGGCTTAGGAGCTGGTCTTGATAAACCTTGTGGGTCCCTTCCAACTCAGAATATTCCGTGATATCCCTTCAAGCAGCTTAAAATTCCCTATAATTCTCAAGATCTCCTCTTTTTACTGGATCTTAATATACTAGCAATAAGAGTTAATGGCTTCCGATCTCCCAGGAAACAATTCCAGCCCCCACATTCCCTGTACCCTGAACCCTCAGTTTGGTCTGGGACACCCTCTGGAGGTCTCTGCTCCCCTTTCCCAGCAGCCCAAACCCTTGGCTGTTCCCATCCAGCTCCCAAACCTCCTCCCCTGGGAGGATTTTGTCCCTGAGCCCGTCCGAGGGAGCTGCTCCGAGCCCTCAGCCCAGGGAACTGCCCCTCCCTCAGCTCTGAAGGTCAATATTTATTTTGGAGGATTGCTGCTCCTGTGGAGAAATTAATTTCTAAGTGACTACAGTTTAAAGAATATTGTTACAGAATAAGAAAGTCAAAATCAGAAGATTGGGAGTGCCAAGGAACACAGAAGAATTTGTATTAGCATTTCATGGTCAAGTATCCCTTTGATGTTTCCTCTGTATTCATACTGTTATTTTCTAGAGCACAAAAAAAGAATTCAATTAGTCAGTTTGGCTGGCAATGCCCAAGGCAGTTTTTCCTACAAGTTTTGCACACTTCAAACAGCTCATCCACCATCTCCTTTTAACCCTCCACGTACCGAGAGAACAAAATGATCGCAGCAGGGCTTCCAGCTTGACTTCAGAGCTAATGTTCCTGTCTAAATTATTCCTTTAATTTCTGTGCTAGAAATACAATTTGAGCTTCCCTCTGAACAAACTTAATTACTTCAGGTCAAAGAATAGAAGACTTATGTATAGTAAAACTGAAATTTTACTGTTTTGTAGAGCAGAATTAATGTTAGCTGTACTTATGTTGCACATTCAAGATTACATTAGCATGAAAAATGTTAATGGCTTTGGGATTCCTTCCAAAATAGATGCATATTGACTTTTTTTTTTAAATACATCAGACTAGTTTAACTGAGAGGTTAAAAGCACTTGCAATGTTATACTAAAATATTAAGATATGTAGGTCACAATATTCTTCTGATTTATTTTTCTCTGATACATAGCAATGCACTAGGGATCTCATTAAAAAAATAATGTTCCAAGACTACCATTTATAGAACGTTGATGTATTTCTCTTAGAAAATAAATAATAGTTACAGTCACATTCTTTCTACATTCTCCAGTAGCAAGATGACACGATAAGAATATTTCTTCCTAGAGTTTAAAATAATGTTAAAATTAGTAGCTGTGTTCTATTTCCCCTCTGTAAAAGGGCAAAAGACAGGAATTACAAAGCCAGGCACAGCAGCAGTGTTGCAAACCAGGCAAGGACTGCACTGTCCTGAACATCCTAAATTGAAAGGTGCAGCACACCTTTGTCTCTGATAAAGTGAAACTGCTCTTCTGCATATTCATGAAGAGAAAAGGTCAGTGGCACTTGTGCTCACCCATGCTCCAGTCAAAATTTTAATTTCTAATTCCAAAAGAAGGGAAAAATGCAAGTACCACAGAAATTTGCAGCTACCATAAAGAATGTTTTATGGCAAGTTCTTGAGGACAGTTAACTAACACATAAAAAACCATAAAATATTTAGTTCATTAGCTTAGTTCTATAAAACAGCGTGAGTTAAGTCAACTACTGAAAAGAAATGGAGACCCTATAAAGGAGCAGCTTGGAAGAGAACTTAGAGCTTTGTGAAGTTTGCCAGCTGAGTGGCTTTTCCCACCACAACACTGCAGGAAAGTTCTACAGCAGTCTTGGAGTGGTGGATGTGACAAAGAGATATTTCAAAATACATTGCTGGCATACATAAAATTAAATACTTCTGAAATTGAAGCATTCAAAAGAAAGAGATCACTCTGGAATTAGGCAAATATACAATGGCAAAGTCAGTGAACTGCCTCATTTTACTTGGTTCAAAGGTAGAGGCTTGATCAGAATCTATTTTTAGAAAAGAGTGAACAGATGTTTGATGAAATATTCTTTAGCAAATGCAAGCAAAACAAGATGGAGGGGCTGAAAGCTGAAGTCTGCAAAGTTAAAACTGAAAATAACACCGAGGTTTTGCATGGCAGCTGCTGAATCACAAGATAATTCAGGTGGAAGGGACCTCTGGAGGTTATCTGGTCCAACCACCTTCTCAGGGGAGGCTAATTTAAAATTTATACCAGGTACAGAAGTTACCAAGAAACAATTCCTATCAGTTGCAGCGCAAACTCAATCTCTTTTAAAAACCAGAAAAGCCATGCTTCACCCTAAACACACAGTATTTGGCTAAAAATAGGGCAAAAATCCATTATAAGGTGTCTGAATTTATCTCAGTGAGGTTAATTAGACGGTAATAAAAAGGGAGAACAAGAAAGATTCTGTTTGGCTTTTGTTGGTAAAGGTTAGGCTGAGTTGTGCTGACATCCTTTGGTAAGACACAGGCACTTTTTGTTGAGAGAAAGTTTGTTCATGCAGGTTAATGAGTGTATCAAAAGCACCTATCTCAGATTTAAGCATCTTTGACATAATGAGGAAAAATTAGAAACCCTAGCTGCCACTAGGACTGGGGAACTCTTCCTACTCAATGAAAAATTAACCAATGGCTGCATTTCATGAACAAAAATCCAAACTTATGCTTCCCCAGTTCCTCCAGTTGTCTTTCCCCCAGGGCAGCCTTGGTGCCAAAGACTGACCAACCCCAAATTTAGTTCAGTTGTTCTGGTGGATTCCATTTCAGGGCAGGAAGGAGAGTGAGAGCACCTTGAAACTGAGCTGTGACTCAGTGAAGTCAGCAGAGAACTCAAACATCTCAATACCCTGTTCTAACATGGATTTTTGCATATTACTGTAAACACATTTTGATGGGACATTGCACCTCAAAATCAGGATGTTTCTGCAGCTCTCTGCGTGACAATTCTTTTATAGGAACTTAGTGAAGGTGAGCAAAAGGGTTGAGAAAACCGAGCAGAATAAAGTAAATTGCCAAACATAATTGGACAGCTGTAAAACTCCTCTAAAATTGGAGAATGAGGTTTTATTTTAACCAGCATGAGCAGATGTTGTTTAAAGTTAAATAAGTGACCATTCATCACAGCCTTTGTGTGATATGTAAATAATACATTAAAATCAGTTTGATCTAAGGTTATGTCACTCAGATCACACAGGACATCTGAGCATGAAGATTCATAAGCACTTTCTATATTAAACTAAGGTTACAAGGTAATGTCCCCTGTTAAGAAGATTCACCTGGAGTGGCAGCTGCAAGTTATGCACACAAAATGTGTTCAATTTGCACAAAATGTCAAAGACATTCCTCACTTAATGTGCCAAATCTGTACCCTTGACTGCTACTTTCACACTGGCTGCACAAGGTATTTAAAATGTATATAATTCATAAAACAAGGAGTATCTGAAAGGATCTGAGACCCAGGTTTCTATTAGTTATGCCTTTTAATTCATATTCCAGCCTACAGCTGAGCCTGCAGTTCTGGTTTAGGTGAGACATTTCTGCTTTCACACATTAAGGTCAATTTTCCTCAGATTTAGTGACAGCAAAGCTGTCTCTCTATGACTGATTTGGTTTTATCTGCTCTTTCTGGTGCTAAGTTTAATATAACATAAAAAGATCTCAATAGACAATTATCAAACAAGCCAGATCTGAAAAACTAAGATAAAGAAAAGACAAAACTTGATTTGTAACCGGAAAAACTAACTAAGAATTTTTCATCTTGGAATGACTTGGAGTTTATGCTAAAAGATTGTTTTTAAGTTGTCAAAAGGAGGACAGCTTTGGGATTGGAGCTGAAGAACTGGAAAAACCAAGAACCAAACTATTTCTGGCAGAGGAGAACAGAATTTCATCTGCCAAAAGCTGGGACATGAATGACAGGAGTGAAGACAGCAATTCAAAATTACTCTATTTTCACCTGGGCCACAGGGAAAAATCAAACTCATACAAACAAAGTGCAATATCAGCTGAAGGACAGAATAAGTATCTGGACTTTTTATACTGTAGAGAAGTTCATTTTGCTTAGTCTATAAATCAAAAATAGCCTAGTGCTATAAGCACCTTGTAAGAGAAAGCTTAATAAAGATACATAAATAATTAAATGCCAACATAGGAATTTCTAAACTAAGAAAAGAGAAAAAGGGTTTTTGTTTCGTGCTGCAAAAATGCATAAAGGACAAGATTTCCAGGAGGAGTAAAGCTGAATATTATAAATTAAGCATAATAGAGTAAAATACAATGACGTATTTATCAGCCTTAGTTCTTTTGCTCCAAGAATTGAAATAAAATTGAAGTGGAGCTAAAAAAGAGTTTTTAGAACTACTACTCCATTACTATTCCAAAAAGCATTTGAAATTGAGTTCTGTGACTGCTGGGAGGGTGCATGGAAATCTGTGGCAGCACAGGGCAGAGGCGGGGAGGGGAGTCCTTTGTATTGGTGACAGGCCCAGCTTAAAGCCCCCACAAAACGGGGGATTAAGCTGAGCTTTCTGCTTGCTTTCCCTCCTTCAACCCTTTCATCTTTCTCCTTTTCTTCATTCCAAGACAGCCCTGCCTGTTCTCTCGCCTCTCCACATATTCCAGTAACACTCTTTAATCTCACCAATATTTTATCTGCTCTCAGGGGGGGTGGCTCATTGTAGGTATTCATAAAACCAATTTACCCTCAGTCTTTCAGTACCTGTGTGTCACCTCTTGTTTTACTTCAGGGGCAGACACTGTCAGAGACTGTTATTATATTATTATATTGTTATAGGGTCACAGCTCCAAGCCTGACTTCAAGGAGTGTTTGGACAATGGTCTCAGGCACAGGGTGGGAATTTTGGGGTTTCTGTGCAGGGCCAGGAGTTGCACTTGATGATTCTGGTGGGTCCCTTCCAAGTCAGGATATTCTATGATTCTATATATTATATAGAACTAAAGACCAGATAAATTATTTTTATGTACTTGTGGACTGCACCATATTACAATTAACTAGAGTGTCAGTGATGGTAACACTGCTGCCATTATCTCTTCTGTAGTTAGTTTGTTTAGTGTTCTGAATATTTCATGTTCAACCCTAAAAAACTTCCATGCTACTGGCTCTCCTTTCATTGAAGAAGCCACAGTGCAGGTTCTGGATATATTTGTATGTATTTTAAGAACTTTTCCCTAAGAGATTATGGATCATTCACATTTTAATCTGGAATAACCTGTTAGCAGTAGCTAAGCTGTTTCCCACTGTGACTTTATTCCTTTAACACTGATGGTGGTAAATCACCTGACGTGTAATTGTCCACTCAAAAGTAAAGTGGATTATTTTTAACTTCACACCATCCTTCAATCTATCCAGGAGGATCACCCAAGTCCAAAAATCTTCCTGTCCCTCCCAAAGAGTGAGAGTATGAAAAGAACAGAGAGGTAATGCTGTAGCAACTTTTCTGGTGTAAAAGCTGTAGTTATTTTTACTATTGCAGTTTTCAAGCAGTGATGTGGAAGGACTCAGAGCAGGGAGCCACTCCTACCTGTTGCACAATGGTTGTTAGTTCCAGGCACAGTTGAACAATGTTATTTTTCAGCAGTGAATATTCTGTCACGCTGACAAATGGAGACCTGGGACAGGGGAAGGACAGGTTTATAAAGCATTAGGGACCACAACTTACACTAGAAGCAGATATATCTAATATAGGGATCAGTTCTACAGCAAAGAAATGCCAAATCGTTTTAATCTTCAGCAGCAAATTGCACAACTTTTGTAATACACACTTTTGAAACAAGAGAAAATGCAGGTAGGATGTAAACTGGATTTTGGCCACAACACCGGGAGTTCTTGCTCTTATGGAGTGTAGAAATGGGAGCTTTCAAATAACCATAAGCAGCCCAGATTTTCTTTGTACTGCTTATTAAAAAGATGGCATTTCTGGTATGACATCACTCCTCAGCAGCAATCAGCACCTTAATTCAGAGAGCAAAGAAATGCTTACTTAGTCACAGCTTCCTGCACGCTCAGATTTTCTCCAGGCTTTCCAAATTCTGGCTGAATCTGACCCTGTTTGAATTTATAAGAACTGACAAGGTCATAGCCTGAGAGAATACGACTGCTGGCATTAGGTTAGGAAGATGTCACCAGGATTATACAAATCCTGTAAAGGAGGGTGATTCACTCTCACGGTGATTTCTAAGGTGCCATTTATCCATTGCAGAGCATTCAGATTCCAGATAAAGCTATTCACTGCTATAATGCCGAAGAAAACCAAGCCATAAATGCTCTGATGCTGTTTTATGTTTTGGTTTCTGTCTTGCCACAGTCACAGAGATACTTTTACTCAAATTCTCAGTTCAGATATGTAAAAAACAAGTTGGGCATTAACCAACACACCTATACTTAACACATGCAGCCTACTCCTAATAAATAACATTTAATTTTCAAACTAAGCAAGTACTATCATTTATTTTGAACATTCTTAATTGATTTGTGCAACTCCAACTTTTCTGTGTCTTTTTGATGGCTGAAATTCGGCTCAAACTCCACAAACTTTTATTCCTTGCCATTCATTCTGAAATTTCTGATGATGTTACCAGTTGTTGCAGTGAGAACAGCACAGAAATATTAATTTCATACAAAATCCAACAGAAAGAATCCCAAAAGGTAACTAGAAAAAATTTTAACACTTTCCTGACAGAGAAGTGTGCTAAACTTTGCTCCCAATATTTGACAAATTCATAAAAAATTTAGAGCTAGAATTCCAGACCATTTTAATATCGGAATAGAAGAGTACAAGAGGCAAAGAAAGAACAAATACAAAACTCCCCAAAGAATTATACTCATGCACAAGGGATCGAGGGGCAGTTAATTACCTGTCCAGCCAGGCGAGTAAGTTCTTGGCAGCACCAATCAGGTCAACGACAGAGGTAAGAAAATCATTTGGCAGTCGTCTGGAGGCCCTGCCGTCGTAATGGCCGCTCCTCCTCCTACCCGTTATAAAGTTCTGAAGGTTTTTGGCTGAGGCGTTCAGCTTGTGAGACAGAGTTCTCAGGTTTTCAGTCTCCAAACCATAATTCTGTGGAAAGAAGGAGAGTGTGTGGTCAGCTACACAAACCAGACTGTGAGGAGAAACGTCCTGGATGGCCTTGGCGGAGGCGGTGCTTGTGGGTACCTGCGTTGAGATTAAACAGGAGTATTTGGGGTAGGACACAGCACCCGGTTTGGGGCAAAACCTCTGCTGCCACCAGCACGGTCCTACACAACTCACGGGGGTTCAGCCCTGTCCCTGAGGGAAAGGCAAAAAGGATCCCACGTGCTGAGTCTCAAGGTCTGGCCCATCCTCAGGAGGAGCAGCTGAGGCAGTGCACTGTCCCCTCCCTGCTGGGGCCCTCGTGATGCCTTAAGATTTTAGCTTTTATATCTTTCATGTATTTGTAATCCTGCAGTTCTTCAGTGTAGAACTCTAAACTCCATATACAGTGTTAACTACTGCTTTCCCATTTGGGTCAGACACAACAATTCCTCTCCAGGCCTGGGGATCAAGGACACCTCACTGTCTCAGGCCCTGAGAAATGGAAACAAAAATGAGTTGGGGAGGAGCAAACTTAAGGTAAATGACTTCATTGCCTGAAGGTGTAATTGGAAGATTAACCCCCCAATATGCCAATGGACCAAACTTACCAAAGTGGAAAAACCCATGACCCACTGCCCATTTTTGGGTGTAGCCCCTGGGGGGGGTTTCATCTGCCCTAAATGTACCTGAAGGCCCTTCAATAAATATAACTGCTTTTTATTCCCTTAATTTAGTCTGGGCTCCGTTTTTAGGTAGCCTCAAAAAGGCATCACACAGGTGTCTGTCACCTGGGTCTGGAGCAGTCCCACTGCACTGGATGTTCTTCACCTGCAGGAACAGCTGCTCAGGGGCTCCAGCCACTGACAGGGTTTCATATTTAAAAGTTCTTGGTGGATTTTTGTCCACTGTTCTAATTCTGATGGTGGGAAAATGGTTGAATCTAATTGAAGCTTTGCAAACACAACTCCCTTTATCCACATTCTTTCATCCATGTTTCAGTTCTTTTATCACCAGGCCTATTCCCCACTCAGACCCAGATAACAAGATAGCTCAAATACGTTCAGTTATTCAAATTCACACAGAAAGCCTCAAATATGCTGAATTGAACCCAGATTTCTTGCAGCCCCCACAGGATGAAAGAATTTAATGAGCATTTAAACAAAATCAGCTCTCAGAGTCTGAATTGATTGCCCACTATTAATTTCAACTATGTTTATATTACAGAGGATGACTGATCATGAGCATCACGTTAATACTTTTGCCTAAACGTCTTCCTCAAAGCAGAGAATAAAGAATTCCAAAGAATACTCTTCTTGACAGATGCTAACATGGGTATTTGTACTAGAAATAATAATTTTCAACTCCAGAAAAGGAAAATATAGTGACCAATAACAACATTATAAACTGGGATTGTATGGAAAGCAAACACAGCACAAACAAACACCTGGTGAAGTGGTTTGGACCTCTGACAGCTGGCACGTGGGACAGTGCCTTCCCTGCCAGCCATCCTCCCTGTCAAAGTTCACTCTGAGAAATAAATCAAGGCCTTGCCTCCACCTGGGAGGGAAATCTATGAGCAATGAAGCACTCTGCTATCTTAGCTGAGTGCAAAGAATTAGATTTAAATACCAGGGAGAGGATTAATTTCATCGTTAGGCCCCTATCACAGCACAAGCATCGTGGTCAGTCAGAGGGGGTTGGACCCCAATCAGTTCAAGACTAAATTACTGCAGGTGAGAAAAAATTCTCTTCAACATTTCCCCAGAATAAATACTGCACAGTTAACAATAGTGTCACCAAAGAAAGTCACTCTCTTTTGGAAAAGTTCAAAGAGAAAGCTGTATTTGATATTATTGTGTCATCTGTTTAATATCACATCTAATCTTTCTTTTATTAAGGCACTGAAGGAATTCCCTCGCCTGCTGTATTTTTCTCTCGACTTCCACTCATGCCAAGATGATGACTAAGTGGGTGCACTGGGATGCCTTTTCCAGCTATCAACCAGCTGGGCAGGGCCTGGTTTCCCCTCAGAACGAGTTTCATTCTGCACACTCAGCAGCACATTACAAGGATGACAAACTAGATCCTCCTGGTTGCTTATTCCCGCGGAAACAAGTAGAAAAAAACCTCTCCCCATAACTTGTTATTGCATAAAAGCTCTGGAAACCTGTCACTTTCCTTTTAAGACAAGTTAAGCAGGAAAGGTCGCAGTTCGACCACTGAATCTATAAATACCAGAGGGTGTTTTAGATCCCAGCAAGTGTAATCAGCCAGAGAGGTCTTCTCCAGTCGCTGGAAAACACAGAGGACTGAGCAGGAAATGTGTGTGAGGAAATCCACCTAGTGAACAAGTTCTTTGCTTTATCTTGAAGTTTATTGCTTACATGCCAATGTCAACCTCAATTAGTGTCAAGATAAAATTTAAAATACAGCAACACGTAGATAAAATGTATCCATAAAGATAACCATAAAGATAATAAGAAGATGAAAGGAAATTTTTCAGCACAGCAGAAGTGCTGATGCAAGTTAGTGGTTTACCTGAGTGGGGCACAATAAAGGGGAAAAGATAAAAATATTATAAAAGTGACAGTGAATCAACACTGTTGTAGAAGACAGAGACATTGGGTTGTCCTAGATTTAAGTGTGTCTAAATCCAAGATTTTGATTTTTAAATCAAACAACTGTAATGCACTACCAAATGGGAAAAATGTGCTTACAAATAAACCTTGAAAGTATCCCCTCATCCTGATGCTCTGATGCCACCAAACCCCGCTGTGGCAGGATATTAGGAGAGGACTGAAGGAAGTCGTGGCCTCTTTTGGGCTTCCAGAATCAGCAACCAAAGTGAAGGGGAATGGAGGAGATTATTCCAGAGGAGAAAAGAGCCAGGAAGTGGGTACCCCCCAAATCTGAACTTCACGGATTATAATTCAGTGGACATGTTTGAAAACAAGGAATTGTGGTTTTTGGCACTGGTGAAGCAGGTGAGGAGCCTTGTGGTGCATAGATGGCTCTGCCAGTACCCAGATCTCCTCTAATTCCTGTAGGCACCTCATAAACGTGGTGTAACTGAGAGAGTCCCAGAGCTGCCAAAATAAATCATCCTCACATCTGCCAGGCCAGATTTCAGCTTTCACAGCCACATATTCTGCTCCCCCTGTGTTAAATATGTGCTGTTATTGTGAGCCATGCCATGGAAATGATGCTCCTGAGCCTGGAAAATTCTATCTCCTGGCAGGAGATTCAGGTGATTTCCTTCTTGCACTGTAAATCCTAGATATAATTCCTGGTTTAAAAATAAAGGCAGAAAAATAAAAGAGAAAACCTCTAAAAGGGACAAGAGGGTGCCATTAGCATAGGCAGGATTATTTTTCATCCCAAGAGCAGGGAAAAATAAACAAGGAAGCATTGCTCCTTTCTCTAGTTTTGTTTCATGACGCTTCAGGTTATGCCATCATCAAATGACTCAACTAATGGAAATGGATACACAAGTTTAGAGAATGAATCCTGACTACCAAAATGATCCCAGATGTTGCCTGTCTAGAAGCACACAGCCACACAATTTGTCAAATTATCCTCAAATCTGGATCAGGAAGCTGCTTAATGAGAATAGAAAGTTGCCTAAAGTCACCAATGCTCCATTTCAGAAAAAGGGACCTTCACTTCAGAAAGGGCCAAAGTAACAGCACATCTTGAACACAGAAAGACATGACTGGAACATCTGTTAAATATTCAAGTCTTTTCATATAAAAGCACTGATCAAACAGTAAGAACGTCTGTATCTCCACTGACAGCAGTAATACCTGCACACACTCAAAAGAGCTACACAGATTATCTGATTTGTTCAGTGACTGATCCCATGATTTAGGCTGGAGCTCAGCAATTCCTGACACCCCATCCCATGACAGGAGCTGCAAAGAAGGATTTCAGGAGGCAGAAATTAAACATAAACGTGTGATCAGAGGCAGCCAAGCTCATTATGGAAGAATATCATCAGCAAAACTCCAGGCTGGAGCTGTGCTTACAGTGACACTTCTTAGCGAGGTGTGCAGCTGATTTGGGTGGAAGGATAACTCTGCTGGCTGCCTGCAGAGCACAGCTCCCAAACCCAGCTATTTCCCCTCTAATTCTCCCATTTCCAGACTCTCTGTCCCAGTTCCCCTCTCCTGCTGGGTCTGAGCTGCTGTGCTGGTGGCTGGGGTTAGTGGAGGTGGCAGGGGAACAGGCAGGACAGATCCCCCCCAGGGCTTTCACACTTGATCAGGTTTTCTGGAGTACAGGAAACAGGTGGTTCTTGTCAGAAATGGTAGAATTCAGGTGACAGGAGAAAATGACTTTTTTTTTTTCTGAGTAACCTGAAGCAGACACTTGTTTTTCTTAGTGCAGAGAAGATACAACGTAAGAGAGAAGTTGTTGAATACTCCCTATAGTTAAAATTGGAATTTTGAACACTGGAATATAGGAAATCTGCCTCCAAGCAGATATTTCCTCTTTTCTATGCCATAAATCCAAAATGCAGGAATAGGTAAACACACATTCACCATGAACCTTCCTGACCTTTGTGTGTCACAACTCCAGCTAAAAACTCTGCCTGTTTTGTACACTCTGGTTTGAAGCTCCATTTTTAAATAATTGAGCAAATTGTAAATCCATCTGACAGTGTAAGATCTGAGCTTTTTACATATTCAAAGAAGTGGAATGAAAAAAACTGCAGCTATGGCTTCAGGTGTTCTCATACCTTACTACAGGTAAGCAATAACATCACAAAGGAGGATTTTATGCTAATAAAGCAATTTGGGAGAATTTTAGCTACTAAGATAAAATAGGCCAAATTATTGTAGTCAACATCAAGATAAAAAATAAGTATAATGGGGAAAAAATATCTAAGTGCTAATCAGCTTTTTGTAAACACCAGCATCTGAAGATCAAAAACCAAGCAAGAAATACCTACAATATATGAAGAGAACCCTGCAGCATTTTTTCTTACAGGTAGAGCTATAATGAAATTGTTTTGCTGTAATGTGACATACAGAGATAGAAATAATATATGCACATTGAAATTTAATAGGCACAGGATGTAATTTTAGCTAAACAGTTTATATTACATAAGTAATGACTTTAACTTACCTTAAAAACAGATTTCTTTTTAATTATAGTAATTTTTCTTCATGCTGTCATTCATGTGAGTAGTCAGGGTAACATAAATATATAAATATATGTATAAAAATATAAACACATGGATGCATATACAGCTTTTTCTGTAGGTGATACTTTGAGACTGTTACAATTTTCACGGACTATAAAAGAGAAATAAAAGGGCATAGCAGGAGATCTGACTGAGGAGATGAAAGGAAACAACACTGACTGAAATTCAAGCCCCTTACATGAAATTCAAGGGATTTAAAACACCGCAACCTGAATATTTTGCTGCACTCCCATTTCTATATTTCATGAAAAAGCTTTAAAAATCCTCTAAATTATTGGACATTTAAAAGCTCCATCCCCAGGCACTTCTCCCCCAGTTCAGCCTGGTTTTCAACCCATTCTCGGATCACCCATAAATTGATTTATTGTGGATGTGCAGCACTGAAGCAGCTCTGTGGGGATGCTCTGCTCCCCTCCCTGGTCCCCCCCAGGCTGCTCGTGGTCCCCAGGGCCGGGAGGTGTCACAGACACCCCTGTCCCACCTGGGGCTCACCCACAGCTCTGGGACCGCTTGGGGAAAAGCCCCGGGGGAGCTCTGGGCTTTGGGATCCTCCTCGGGGAAAACACGGAGTGCCAGATGGGATCCTGCAGCTCCCTGCTGAGTCAGGGCTCTGGCTGCTGCTCCAGCCCTGCCATGACAATCAGAGTTTTTGGGACAGCAGGGAGCCACTTGGCTCTTAATAAAACCAGGCAAACACAGCCTGTTTGATAATAAAAGCAAAAATCCCAAATAATCATAGACTCGGATTTTAGCTTAAATACTTCTGGCACATACCTAGAATGAAAACTGTCAAAACACATTTTTTTCTTTTTGATGTCCTTTCTGGAGGGATATTTTTAAAGGTTAAGAGACTTTAAAACAGTGGAGACTTGATTCTGAAATACTTGTCTCTGTAAGCATTTCTTTGATTTCACTAAAATTTTGTGGTGATGTTTTTATGACACGACTTCAAACTGAAGATATTGAAATATCATTCAGTCCAAGTGGGTGAGGCAGCGCATTTCCACCAGGTGTGTCTGGTTTTCCTCTTGAAAAAGAATTTACAGGCTGGTTATCCCTTATCTGAATAACGATTTGAAAAAGGCCAAATAAATTTTTCATTAGTGATCCTATGAATCAGTGCACAAGTTCAGGTCCAGAGATTGGAACCTAAAACTTAAAATTTCCTTAATGGCAAAAAAGGGACAATTATTATAATCAAATGCAAGTTATGACACTGGATAAAAAGTTAAATCAAAGAAAGTATAAGTTTTATTAAGGAAACTGTGTTAGATGTAGTTCACACAGTTTATACACTGACATATTCAATAATTTATGTATTTTATGTATATATATAAAATCCTAGCACTGCTGTTTTGAAAACTATAAACGTATTAGGAAAATAATTTCCATTTTCATGGCTGGAATGCAGCTCCATTAAAATATGGCCCAAAGTTAGTTCAGCTTTTTCTTTAAAAGCTTTTCTCCTTCTAAATCAGTAAATTAGCATAATAACATATAATAAATATATAATAAATATGTAAAAAACCAAAGCCTTCTGCCTCACTTTAACAACATTTTCCTATCATTTCAGCTAAAGCAGTATCATAGCACAGTTTATGTGCACAGGATGTGACATTTCATCAAAATAAAAGTATAGAATTCATTAATAACTATGGTAATACTATGCAAATATGCAACATCATAATACAAATTAGAGTCTATTATTTGAAACACCTCAATGCTTTTTGATGTGCAGCTTTCCTCCCCCTTGTTCTCCATTCCATTATAATTATCCCACCTTGCTGGAGCAAATCGTGTCACAATTCTTTGTCTCCTGAGTCTATAATTTGGAACTTGTCACAGTGCTTCTAAGCACTGCATACACCTTCCTATTATCTTGTAAATAGATAAATTATGTTGATCTAGAAGTAAGATTAAATATTTTAACCGATTTAAAAAATTAAGGTCTGCGTTATAATTTTTTATCTTCAGAAGCTTTAGAATTTGCATTGCAATTGAGATATAAATATCTATATGTATATATAGATATATAGTTATATGTATATGTATATATATATATAAAAATTATAATTAAGGTGCTCTGGAAAGTATTTTACTATACTTTCACTTATAAAGTGATTTTTATTTCAGATAAGAATTAGAACATGATAGTCTTTCCTTTAGAAATTGGACTCAAAAAGACAGTAAAGGCAACCATTGAAAGAGGTATTTTTTTCAGAATAAGGTGTTCAAATAAATTGTTAAATTTATGTTTAAGACTTCAGAGTCAGATGACTGGGCAGCTGGTGAGAGCAAAGCAGCAGACGAGGTCAGAGCTGGAGATGCAGATTTATTGTTCAAGGATCTCAGGTTATGCAAGGCTTGCCCCACTCTAGGCCAGCCTAAAGTTGCCCAGAGCACCAGTTCCTGCCCTGGGCTGATGCAGATGAGCAGGAATTAACAGGATCCCTGATCTCCTGCCTAAACATTTTATAAAGAGCTTTCACCTGGCAGCTCTTGCCACAGATCTCTGAGCAAACTGCACAAAGCCTCCTTGGTCTGCTTAATCCTAATGAAGCACTGTGATTTCAATTGTGGAATAAACAAATACTCCCCTTAACTGGGTGAGCTTGAATAAACTGGAACAACTCCCTAGTTTGGTTATGGAGGGCTGCACAGGGATCTCTGGAGAGAGAGACAGAGAGGAGCCACTGCTGTGGGACAAGTGCCCGAACCACAAAAAGGTGTGAGGAAAGGGAATTCATTACACACAAACAAGACTTTAAAAGTGTCCTACAGCATTAAACCAATCAAACCCACAGAGCAGCCTGACAGAGATATTTGTGTAATGGGTGTGCACATCCTGAAAATGCATTTTAAAGTTCTCTTTCACTGTCCTACACGGTCACACAATGAGATCCAGCACACCAGGATACATCACCAATGTCATTTTTTGATAAGGCCTGTAAAAATGTGGGATCTGCTATTTAGTTATGTAGTCATAATGGAGTGAAGTATAAAGAAAGTGCAAATATTTTTAAAGTTCATGTCACTCTGAGTCTGCTGACCATGCTCAAGGAACGCCTTAATTACATTTTTTGCCATGTATCTTTTGGGTTTTTCCTTTTCTCCCTCCCCCTTGATGAAATTTTTTGACATCTGAAACCTCCTTATATTTTTCATAGTTTTAGATTACTCATTCACCAAGTCCTTGAATTTTATTCTGTTTGTGAATAATCTAAAACCCTAAACATTAATGCAGGTATTTGGCTAATCAGTGCCCACTCTCAGCAAAGCTTTAAGAAAGGAAAATTTTAAGAGGAGAGAGGAGAGCTCATGTCTCATTTCAGTTGTAAAGTGGGGAGTGATTATTTACACATCTGAACCACCAATGCTTATCTCTGCAGAGGTGATGAACAATCAGGATCAGGAACAGAAGAGATTGATTCAAACCTGTGCTTTAATTTCTCTAGGAGAACTCTTTCCCTGCTTTTCCTGTGCACCTTGGCAGCATCCCTTGGAGCTCTTCCTGACTGCTCTCCCACTCTGCTTCTAATTCACATTTTCTGCTCAGCTCTGTCTTCACCAAGAGCTTAGATCTAAACTCCCTGGAAGTGAATTTGCATTTGAAAGAAAAAAAAATTCTTTGTTTCTAAATGCATTTAATGCTTTCCCATATTTTTTTTTTTCAGCAAAACCTTAATATCATAGCAGCACGAAACAATAAAACCTCATGACCATAAAAACCTTCTCATGATCATAAAAACCTTCCCAGAACCCTGCTGACAAAGTGGTGGGTGCATTGCAGCATCCACTCAGCATTTGGCCTGTGCCAAGCTGACATCTGGGCACGTTTAACATCTCCAATGTCAACTCCCAGGAAAGCACCAATAGGGAAATCAAACTGTGGCAGCACTTCCTTTCTGATGGGCACAAAAGGAGGATGGAGGGGTTTGGGGGGTTTGTGGCTTCTTTCCACATCCCAAGGGGAGTTGTTTCCAATATTTTATTTCACTATTAAGGATGGACTGATCTGCATATGGCCTCAATTACAGAACATATGCAAGCCAGACAGCCAGGGTGGCCTGACCTCTTCCATATGTGTAGGAAAACAAGCTCTGAGCAATCTGCTGACTGGGGACACTGTGATAAACAAACAAGAGCAAAGGATGACAGGAGATATTGCCTCCAAAACCATACTGGACTGTGATCTACTCACTTTTAAAGATGATTAGCAATTCCTGCCTGCTTTAGTCATTAACAACCTGCTGTTGTTGCTCCCCAGTGTGCACCATGCTACTGTTGATATGTTCTGCCTCAGAAATACCTAAATTACACCCAAATTCTTCTTTGCATTCCCAGTTACCAACCCAGGGAAACTCCACTGGCAAGGATGAAGCATCTCAAGCCTTTGCTGTACCTTTCAGTGCTCTTTATTCACCTTTCTCTGCAGTGTCTAAGGGAGCTGTACATGTGTAATGTGCTGTTTAATAACCACAAACTTTTCTTATTTATTACTAAAACCTTGTGATCAATTAAACTTTACTGTTGATTTCATATTTTTGTGTAAAACCAACCATCCAATCCTAGAAATCCTCATTTTCTCAGTTTTTTAAGTATCTCTTAAAATGAATTGTAAGGCAGAAATGCAAGATTACAGAGAAAAAGAGATGCCGTACATAACACAAAATTAAAATTTGAATCAATTGTGAATTATTCGAAGTTCAGGGAATAAATAGAAATATTACATCAACACTGACCATTTCACCTGGGTCAGACATTTAACATAGATCCCTACAGATGTTGTAGCTCCGTGTAAAAACCACACCAATTCTGGAGAAATGTTCCACATATTCATAACAATTCAGAGCAGCATATAGAAATTAAATTAGTAACAAGATTCGTTTGAATGGGCATTAATGAGGGTATGAAAAAAGTTCATTTATCTATTTGGATTGTGAATTTGCTGAAGGCTGCTCGAGCAACTCAGTCAACAACAGTGACTTGAATATGCATGTGCACGCTCGGGTATTTGCATGCAGATGAATTTATCCCTGACAATAACTGATCACAGATAATTACTCAGGAATTCAGGCAGCTCATAGACGTTGATAATGTTACACAGTGGTATGAAAAATATCTTACTGGGAATTTATGAAAGGAATCGCTCCTTGCAAATTAGGAAAGCAATTATTTTGGCAGGGCAAGTGTCCTTTTTTTGAACTTTCACTGAGCTACTCCCTGCATTTCTTTGGCACAGAGATTCTCCATGCTATGATGCTTGCTACCATGTATTGCACGGGACAGATTTTAAATCAGGATCCTAAAGAAAAAGGGAACTGTTGCTTTCTGCAAGGGAAAGAAGATTTTGCAAATGAAACACACAAGGAATAAAGGCAACATAATAGTTTCCAGTGGAAAAAAGAAGAAAGTCTTAGAGAAAAAAAATTAGAAGCTAAGTCTACATGTTCATAATAGTGTTTAAATCTAAATATTTAAAGTACCATTTAAGTAATCATGGAATTATTTTTCATTAAAAGACTAAGAACTACCAGTGTATTTCATGAGGATCGTTAGAAACAACAATTTCTTTGACGGCTAAAACTTTCAACACCTGAATAAACCAAGAAAATATCTGTATATCATTGAGTTTTTAAAGAAATTTAAATTTTATGTGAGTGTAATACTTTTTCCATTTAAAGAGGAGAAGTAGCTCTCTTCCTACACTAGTGTGTATTATTCTTCCTTTTTGTTCTAAAAATAGAGCCCTCTATCCTCTATAACCTAATATTTCCCCTCCTATTTAACGTAATTTCCTAGGACTGAATCAATATTCCATTAGCTGGCTGCAGTCAATGGGCTGCTCCTCCGTGCCTGCAGCATTCCAAGGACTGAGGCACAGATCTCCATCCACGCTGCTTTAGCATCCTCTGGAAGGAGTAACAAACATTTTGGGGAGCAGTGGCACAGAGAAGGATGGATTTTCCATGGTCTGCATCCCCTTCATCCCCGCATCCCTTTCCCCACGCGCTCCCAGGACACCTGCACAGCTCTGGGGCCAGGGACAGCCCCTCTGCCTGCTCCTGGCCAAGGGCTGCTGCCTCTCCCTGAGGATAAGGAGAATTTTCTCCCAGAATATCACTCTGGGACCTTCTCAGCACTGGCAGGAATCCTCGTGGTCTCACATTTCCACTGAGTTTGGCTGGGATTAGAGAAAACTCTCAAAACTCCGAGGTGCTCTGGGGATTGACTGAGCAGCACAGCCCAGGAAGCCTCACCTGCATTGGGAATTGCTCCCATTTGGGAGGTTTTCCCACCCAAATGAACGTGGGAATTCACACAGCTTTGGTAAAGACCTTTCATAAAGCTGCCAAGCCAAGATTATCAACCTCAGCTGGCTAATGGATTTAAATTATGTATTCAGATGCGTTTTAATGCAGTAGTAGACAATTAAGTGTTGTTAGGATGCAATGGACCCAAACCTCTGCCAGTTTCTGACAGAAAGCACAAAGCCCTCAGTGCTCCAAGCCATGGTTTTAGAAAACCAGTATTTTCCTTTCATATGCCACACTTGAAGTCTTATGTCTGTGTTTGCAATAAAAGATCAGAGTGAAACAGTTATCACATGTATCTCCAGAATTTAGAATTTAAAATTACTCAGCTCAACTCCTTCCCAAAAGATTGGTGTTTTAGAGGCATTTTTATGAAACCACAGCAAACTTTGCAGCATCTGGATTTTTATGCTTTACTTGGAAAAATTTTGGTAAGATTTGCATGTATTTGATGAAAAGAAATGTAGAAATCCAGCAACACATTTTATCTTGAGTAAGAGATGACACAGGATGCAAATATTACAAGCATCCTTCTTTCTCATTCCTCTAGTGAAGAAAGAAAATGATGGAAAAGAAAATGTGAATGCTCTGCTGCACAATTTGTTCATGTGTCACTGCAAGGCAGTTCCATACACTTCACACTGAGATTCTAGAAGAGCAATAATTCATATAAATTAATTGGATATGTCAATCCTAATTGTTCCACAAAGGCTGGGTGAACATCCTTATGAGACCACAGGGGATCTCCACGTTGCTGCAGACAAATCAAATATCCAAATCCTGGTTAGTCTGAGGCTGGGGGCACAGCAGAGCTTACACAGAGCAATTTAGGTTAAAATTAAGGTTAAAGCATTAAAGCTGGCATTCCTGCTTTCTGCTCTCCACAGGTATTGGCAGACTGGATTAGTGTGCAGGAAAGGATGACTGTGAAACCCGAGAAATCCAAGCAAAAGAAGCAATAAACTGTCCCTTAACACTGCACCATGCCATGCAGGGGCAGCTGGTGTTAACAGAAACACCGTGAAATGGAACAGGGAGTTGCTAGAAAGGTTGTTCTTTTATCCCTGTGCAGGGAAAATGTCCATTCCTTTATCCCCAGCAGTGACTGGGATCACCACCATCGGCCTTGGAGAAACCAGACACCCAGAAGGGCTGAAATTACAAACACAATCCCCTGACTTCCGGCTCCAAACATAAAGAGAAATAAAAAATTATGTCAGAAATGAGTGTTCCATTATTGTTCCTCAACCCAGGGATAGAAGAATATACACAAATTTTAATACAATATTTTTATATTATCCCAATACTAGTCGAAGTGAATTTCAGCCCTCCTGCCCTGCCCCACAGTGTTGGCCACACGTGGTTTTTAACCCCAGGTCATTACCTACATATTCATTTGCATAAATTTCTGCTACTGCATTGGCCTAATAAGTAGCAATACAATTTAATTGCAATTATTATGGGGTGCTGCTCTCTACCAGTGAGTGACAGAAACTCAGGGTATGAAAAGGAATGAAATATTCAGTATCAGAATACCACTGAGCCTACCCAGACGCAGAACCCACATGAAATACAGTAATGGATTATTATAAAAGGATTCTTTTATAAATTTCTAAATGGAAATAAGCACATTTATTTCTCAGAAGCATGCAGGAGCTCCTGTAGGAGCCTATTCACCAGCCAAGCCTGCCATGGATTAGGACCCTCATTCTCACTGGTACTTAAACAGATGCATTTTCAGAAGAAAATTACAAGCTTGGGAACAGGTTTAACACTTTGAGTAGAACATGTTTCTCTCTATTTTGTGAAATAGAATTATTGTGTGACAAGAGGAAATCTCTCAACTATGTCCAAAGACAGGAAAAACAGAAGTCTCTTTCCTCTCATTTGCCTGTTAACACTGTCTTGCTCCAGAGGAAAAATGATGTGCAGAAATTCAAGGAATTAGCAGCAGTCAACACAGCAAATTTGTATTTTTCCTGGTTTTTTTTAACATAAACAAAACCATAAGAAGAAAAAATACAGAAATAGCCTGAAGTAATTTATCTGAAGCTTGATAACCCAATATCACTGCTCGTGGGCAAGAATTAGATATGGTCTCCTGGGTTTCAGCTGCCCTGCATTCCCCTTTGCACTGTGTGCAGGAAGCTGAAATTCGAGTAATATGCAGCCAAATTCCTTTCTCATATTTCTACTTTATACACCTCGTATTATGGCAAGGGATGAAATCCTCCTTGGAATACCTGAATAGGACCATTTCCAATCTGTGTCTGGCTACAGGGTATCCACACCTCCCAAAACCAGAGGGTTCTGTGCCTTCATCACAGCTGGTGTGGATGTGGCTGCTCTACAAGAATGATCAATTCAGAGAGGATAAAGTTCTCTAGAGAGTCCATGTCCTCAGTTTCTAATGAACTTAACACACAAACACAAATCCAAAAGTCACTTTTGTCTTAGATTCCCTCTGAAACACCCTTGTGCTTGGGTTCCTCTGAAAATTTTGGTTGCTACACTTAAATACCAACACTGCTGGTGCTGCTGCAGAACCCAAAATATCCCTGCTGGAACAACTGGTGTGGAGCCAGTGGTCCTTGAAGAGAACACTGAGAATTAATCAAGAGAAATTCCCCTTTACTTTGTTCTTTGCTTAGATCAACCCCCAGAGCTGCCTTTAGTGTGGTGATTTCAGGAGGGAAGGATTTCATTGTGGTGGTTACTCGACACAAATAATGTGTAATTACATCCAAACTTCATTTCCAGCACACCAGCTTAGCAAAACCATGAAATTCTTACCTGTCCCCAGTAAGACAGAAGTCATGCACACACCTGTAAAATCCCTGTGAACAGAAGGGCTTTAGGCTACTCTAAACTGTTTGCACAAACTTAATTATATTCCTTCAATGTCCTCATCCTAAGAGAAATATGAAAACGCCAAAATTGTCAACAGACTTTATAAAAAAACCCAAAAGAACCCAACAGACAATCCTTAAAATCAGTTATTTTTCCAAGTTGCATCATTTGAAAGGGTAAGAAAGAATGAAGCTGCTAATTAGACTAATCAAAAGATGATACACATGTTCTAATATGTGCAATAATTAACCAACTCAGTTCAATAGTATTAATTCAATGTTTTGGCACAGCGTAATCAATAGCACTGGACTGCCAAAAGCTGAACTTCTTTTCCAGTTGAAATTAATAAAGCTCTCTGGATGCATACATGTTTGTAGAGACAAAAATAATGTATGTGCCAGGTTCCTCATTGCACTGAGGAGATGGAATATCTCTTCATCTCTCACCAAGAGGGATGGCATTCCATTCCAAAGAAAAGAGATTTATTTCCATCTACTCAAACATCAAGATATATATAAAATGAAGATTTTAGTTTAGAATAATTACCTTTTAATAACCCCTGAAATATGGGTGGAAAATAAGTATTTGACACAACGAATGACTTGTTAAAAATGAAACTGGATTACAAATCAGGTAAAGTAAGAAAAAATACTTCCTAATACACTCAGAGAATTGACAAATCAAAAAGTATGTTAGCAGAATGAAAAATGAAACGGATCTCAAGAGAGATCATTGTAGGTGTGGCCATCAAAATAGTATTAATTGAGGAAAAACTTGAATAATTTTAATTCAGAAGAAACAACATTATCAATAGTTACAAAGGCAGCTATGAAAGACTTCCCCTTCACCATCATGTGCTTCAAAATAAATCACTGCAAACTGCTTTCCCCCAACCAACAAATTCCTATTGCTGTTGTAATTTTGTTAGGGAGATGCCTGGTAAAGAAATATGTTAGAAAAATGATAGGAATGATAGGGAAAAAAAAAGAGAATTTGTTTGATAACTGTGTCCCATACATTATTTTATATATATATATATATATAAATAAATTGAATTCCTGCAGTTGTTGTAAATCTGTTGACCACGGGTGACTTTTTTGTGCCTTCTGGTGGAAAACCCACCCTGCCTGGATTGTTGCTTTGCAGAAACTGCAAACAAAGTTTCTGATCTTTATTTCTCCTTGAAACTTCTCCACAGCACAAGGTCTTATTTCAGAAGTTGAATGCCTGTAAATTAACAGTACTTTTAATTACTTGAGATACAATCTCTATTGGAGCATTCTTTTCATTTCCCATTCATTCTTTATCCTTTCATTATCAGTCTTTCTTCCCACTAGACTGTTTATATTTGAATTCATGCAGGCTTTAACAATATACTGACTCCAATACTGTCCTAATTAAATTAAATTTACTTGCAGATTTGAACAGCAACCCACATTGACCTCAAAAATATTCCTTTTTCTGATTTCCAGCATACTTTACTCTCCATCAAAAAGTTCTTTTCCCCAGACACTGCTACTTCTTCAGATTCAGACTCTCTGCAACAAGTCCTCCAATAGATATCCCAATTAATATTTCAACTTTAATAAAGTTACAGTCCAAATCCAAGTGGCCCATAACTTTTAGTCCCTAAATGTTATTTAGGTCACTTCAAATGAATAATTGCAGAGCAGTTTCTGACCAACCTAGCAAGAAAGGACTTTGATGTTCCAGACTGGATTTTTTCCCCACAGCCATCATTCCCAATTTTCTTCATAATTAAAGCACAACTCAAAAATGTCTTTCCAGAATGGTCAAAGAAGTGAAGCTGAAAGTAAAGCTCACCTGTGACTTTGCATTTCATAGCACATGAATTCATCCCTCAGCAATCCCAAGACAGTGCCTGTACTTTCCTTCCTACAGAGAAAGTTCCTCTCACTTTTTGCGCTCTGATTTTACTCTTTCATAAATGAGATTATTTTAACATTTGAAATTATTTAACTTTCAAGGAAAATGCATACACTTCTATATCACTGTATTGCACCGGTATATTGAATACTCTTATTATTCCCTATCCACGTTTCTTATATTTTTTTTCTTTCCCACACCGAGTCATCTTCCAATGTGGAATCTTTTCTAGTCAGGATTCTCATATGAAATTCCTATCTGAATTCAGCTTGCTTTCAAAAGAAAAATGGGTGTAAAAATCATATCAAGGCCTGATAGATAACAGCCAACCCTCCCTGCCTTTAATCATTTGCATTTGGAATCTGGCTAATAAGTGGTTTGGGAATGGGGATAAAAAACAGGAGTTTCCTCATTTATTTTTAGTTTCTTCTTGCTCTTAGAACCTTCTTTACTGGTCAGCATTTGGTTCTGGGGGGGGTTCTCCAGTGTTTGCATCCCTGGAAAAGCAGCCAAGGCACCACTCTTGGTTTAACCCCACCGGAACCCCACTAAAACCCCACTCCCCATCCCACAAAAGCCAGTGGCCCTTAGACCCTTAGGAAAAGCACATTCCAGGGTGTTCCAATGGCTGGAGCTCAGACAGCCAAATTTCCCTGGGTTTCCTGGAGCAGCAGAGCTGTTCTGCAGGTAAAGACCTGCCCAGTGTGAATTCCTGATCCCCCCGAGCCTGAGCTTTCCTGGGAGATTTCTGCAGCCCCTGGAGCTTCTCCTGCTCCCAGCCTGACACTGCCCACCCCTCTGGGATGGAGTGCACATCCTGCTGAGGCTGCCTGGGAGAAATGGGTCATGGAACTTGGGCACTGCCCATTGCCAACCGGAAATCAGCGCAGAAATCCATGCAAAAATCAATGCTCGTTGCCATGGCCCAGTGAAGGGTGAGAGGCAGAGCAAAGAGCAGGGGGGGATGTGGATATGGACAGGAGCAGAGCTATCCCAGATCTAGATCCGTCATGGACGGGAGCAGAGCTATCCCAGATCCAGATCCATCATGGACAGGAGCAGAGCTATCCCAGATCCAGATCCGTCATGGACGGGAGCAGAGCTATCCCAGATCCATCATGGACGGGAGCAGAGCTATCCCAGATCCATCATGGACAGGAGCAGAGCTATCCCAGATCCAGATCCGTCATGGACGGGAGCAGAGCTATCCCAGATCCATCATGGACAGGAGCAGAGCTATCCCAGATCCATCATGGACGGGAGCAGAGCTATCCCAGATCCAGATCCATCGTGGCTGCTCGGGACTGGGAACACTCACCAGGATGGACAGAGCAAACTGCTGCTGGTGCCTCCCCTCCACAGGTGGGATTTTAGACCAGACTGTTGGAATTGGTGCTTCTCTACTCTTTTTTCCATTAAAAAAATTGTTGGAAATATTTATATTTATGGATCTACAAACATAGTGTGTGCTCTGCACCCTGTCCATACTTCCCAACACACACAGAGTGCATGAAATTATTGACTCCTGACTGCCTGGGGCTCTGTTTTACCTCACCATAAATCGTATTAAATTTGCTTATAATGTAATCCAGAGAATCAGGGGCAAAATTATGTGTTCTGATTTCAGTAATTTCCTATATGTTAACTCCTGTTTAGTGGCATAAACAAAATACAGAGACTCTAAAGCTCCCTTTAAAATTACATTTAAAATAAGATATTTCCTCAGGTTTTTTTAGAGTAGCTGGTCTAAAAATCCATATTAGTGAGGAATTCCGAGTAACAGTTTTTTCTGGTTGCTTGGCCAGCAGTTAGTGCAATAATCTATTAATTTTTCAAGAGTTAGCACAGAATAAGACTACAATTGTGATATTTTAGAAATGTATTTCAGCTAATAAAGGCAGCATCAGCTCTCCTCTCATTCAATTATCGCCATTTTTTAAAATAATTAAAGCGAGATTCTTAATAATGCTTTTCGATTACATGGATCCAAATCCTAATAAATGAGTACAGATTTTAAATAGGTATTATACTGAGTTCTGGTAAAACTTTCCTGTGATCCTGCAAGAATTGAAGAAGATGAGGTACAGAGAGCCAAGGAGAAATGTCAGAAGCAGGAGAATACCCCCAGGAGCAGAGCTGCAGGCAGCAGACTCGCTCAGCAGAAAGCACACGGAACAGGCAGGGAGAGAAAAAATTAGAAGCAGGAAAAAAAAAGAAAAAGACATTTTGGAGGCAGAGTGAGAAAGGAAGGGTAAGGGCTGAAAGGCAGAAGGCAAAATAAATGATACCAGGAGCTGCAAATTCCCCAGCCTGCTTCAAAAGGAAGAGTAAGGTCATGAGACAGCGCAGCAAGAGCTGCACTATTGACCAGCAGCAAGAGATACGTTTTCTGTGCTTAAAAAAGAAAAAAAAAAAAATCACAATACAGGAGGCAGCGGGGTCCTCCTCAGGGACACACTTGACTGAAGGGAGATGCTTTTCCAGAGGAAACTCCTGGGGGCTGCTGTTCCCAAGGAGTGTCCAGGCACTGCTCCGCTCGCTGGGTGACACAACGTGACATTGGGGCTGTGCTGGCTCCGCTGGTGTGGAACAGGAAGCTTCCAGGGAAAAACTCTGGACTTTGGGTTCAGACGTTTCCAAAGGCACAGGTGGTTGGGTTCTGCAGCACACACCTGGCCCGAAAGCATTTCCCTGCTCTGACAGAGGAGTTTTATCATTTTTGGGGGCAGATCTCAAGCCACACTGAGGGTATTATGTCATTCAAGGTACAGGCAAGAAGAAGGTGAATAATAAGAGGTACTTAATAATGGGGCTTTTTCCCCAGAACACGTGCATTTTACTTCACTTGTTTTCTATCTTACTTCTAAGTGCACGTTTCCCTCTTGGAGACTATTTATCTGATCAAAATCCCACAGTATAACCCAGTTATTCAAAAGCAGAACTCCTGATCAAGAGGTAAAATACTGTGACTGTTATGTGCAATTTACCTGTGTAATTTTACAAACTTTACTTTTTAGTATTTTCCATATTCTTTCACCTGTTCACCTACACAACCAAAAATAAGATATTTTTTTCTTTAGCATTAAGTTAATACATTGCATTTTATTAGATAGTAGGAATAAAATAGTAGAGGAAAAAATATTTTTTTTATATCAAGAGGTTAACTGAATTAGCAACCTAATAATTAATAATGTGAACAAAGCTCTTCCAAATGCTTGCAGGTTGCTAAAAAAAAGACCCAAACCCAACTTTTAGTTGGCACACGTGTCTGTAGTTTAGCTAAAGTCAATTTTACCACTCCAGCCTCATCTTAAAGCTCATTTTAAACAATCTTCCAGTCTAATTAGCATTACCTTCTGGCTGTGTAGTACCATCCTTTTGAATGCTGGCATGGTTAAACCACTCAGGTCTACTTGGTTCAGTGCAGTGTGGCAAATGTCAGTGAAATACGAGGGCATATGGCACGTAATTACAGAACCATATGGATGCCAGGGCTGATAGTCAACAGCATTTGAATGCAGGACCAAGAAAGTCAGAGCAAAAGCAATCAAAGACCATCATAGATAATCATTAAATGGATAAATGTAATTTCTCTGCAGCTCAGAGGAGCCAGGACATGTCTGTCCTTTACTGAAGCAAAGCCGCAGTGGCTGTTTGAGCGTGTGGCCGCAGAGGAAACTCCACATTACTCTTGGTTGGGTTTGTAAATTTATAAATGCAGCTGATCACGATGAGAGATGTGAGGAATCACTTACCAATGCACAGAGCAGATCCACTGCTTCCAGGATGAGCTCCTGGTGGCCGATGCGGGTCACTCCCAGCTCCTCCAGCTCCTGGTGAGTGATGTGCAGCAGCTGCTCCCCATTGATCTTCTCCCTCTCAAAGTTTTTGATGTATTGTTGGAGGCAATCATCAAGGCCTGGTTAGAAAAGCCAACAGCACGGATTCAGAGAGAGGACACAAACCCAATCCTGTAATTCGCTAATACAGAAATTCCTTGGAAATGCAAGCGCACTTCCTTGTTTGGAGCTATTATCGAAAATGAGCAATGGAAATTATAATTGAACTTACATAACACAGCACGTGCAGCTCAAGAGAAGAGTTTATACTACTGATGTTATTTTCAACGTTCTGAAATATTTTAATGGTGATTCTAAACCTTCATGGAGAGGAAGGAAGGACAAAGTAGCACAGAGAGTGACATTATAGAAAACCTTTTTCTCATGATGTCTCAAAGACCTAAATATAAGTTTATCTTATGATTAGGAACAAATTCTTCCTGTAACTCTTCCAGGACTCTTCAAGGTCATAGAGTTTTGGCTGTCCCTGATCAGGAAGAGTTTTTCAGGCTCAGTAACCACACACGAACTCTGCTACACCCACTGCCAATTCTCACCCCAGATTGTCCAGTATTCTGAATCCAAACAAAAAAAATGGGTTTGTTACAACACCTCCAACTAATACAATTCTGCCCATGCACAAAGAATTGTTCCATTTCGTTCTGAAACTTGATAGAGTGAGAACAACAGATTATTTTGTTTCTCAGACCAGAGGAGAAACTGATTAAGGATGCTGAAAGACTTTTTCTTCTTCCAAATCTGTTTCTGAACCACACATGCCTTGAATTTCCAGCCAGAACAATGAGTTGAACACAGGGATCTACTACTGAAAGCTACATGAGGTCCCTCAGAGGTCTCTCAAGGACTGTCAGATCCAACAGAAACCTAACGTCCACATGATTTTTTAGAGACCTACAAAATTCACCTTCAATAACTTCATCTACCAAGTAAAGTACAACAGTGATTCTCAGTTATTTGCCCTGCAGTAATGCAAGTAAATCCAAGATCCAGCAAAAATTACAGAGATCCAGAAAGCACAGAAATAATCAATTGGGCATTTCTGACTGAGCTTTGAAACATAATTTCTGCACACAGCCATTATCAAATACACATCAAGTTTCCAGAGCATCTGAGAAAAAGAGTTCTGACACCTTTTACTGGGTGTGCTGGGTGTCACCACTTTATATCCCAATTTACACAATTCAGCTGGGACAAAAGGACTGGGATGACACGAGATTGGAATGAAACAAACCAATGTATTCGTCCTCAGCCTGTAAATACAAGGGGATAAGTTGCAGTTTCATTAAATTAACGCCTCTTTCAACATGATCCAATTATTTACTCTGTAAACTGATAGTCCTAAGTTATGTTTTAGATAAAGCTCATTTACCAAGTAAAGTGCACAGCTTTATATTCACTTATATCTATGTCCCATACAAAGCTAGTACAGCGATAAAAATGTCATATTTTAAGGTGTAATTCAAAAATATGAGGTAGTTTGTGGGATTTTTAAAGCTCAAATCAGCAGTCTGTAACTAATACCTAAACCTTTTCTTTGTTCCTAGAATGGTCTGCAAATTGGAAACTCTTTCTCTGCATCTGTTCATTATTTTTAATGATCTCATGAATGATTTTAAATAAGTATAGTTCAGTTCAATTGTCTAAGAACTGGTCACTGCAAATTCTCTGTTTATTATTTAACATTTTAAACTCCAAGCTCTTGCACATTTCTGTTCCTGCTTTCTCAAGAACAATTCTTAAAACTGTTTTAGAGCAAAAATACCAAACCCCACACATTCCAGGTTTGCTTTTAGTGGACGCTGCCCTGAAACTCAGAAAAAGTCACAAAACTGCCACTGGATATTAAATTATTTTCAAGAAAATTAATTTAAAAATTTAGACTCAGTAGCCACAACAAGCATTTGTGGTATTAAGAGAGATTTAGGAAAACCCAACGGAACGTGTCACGCTGTGAGAAGTGTGCAGTCAGATGTATTAAACCTGCCTTTGTGCCAGGGAGAATGTATGACAGCAGAGCAAAATATCAAATTTGTATTATTTGTGCTGCTCTGTAATAGCTCCCCAGGGCACCTTTACAAGGCATTTACTTACTGGTGCAAACAGTGGGGCAGTTGACAAGAGAATATAGAGATATATCATTAAAGGGCCAGGCTGTCTCACAGAATGACAGCACTTAATAAATACACACAAAAAAAGAGAGATTTGCCCATTGCTCTCTGCTTTTCTGCCTCTCTGGGAGCCAGGTACTGAAATGTGAGATGTTCCAAAGCAGAAATTCAGCATCAGGAGCCTCTTCTTTATTGTCAGGGCTCCAATTGTTTTTATATGAAATTATCCAAGGTGAAATTAGGGTATAGAAAGAGCTTGTGTTGACTCACCCAAACCAAATGAAATATTTATTTCCTCAAGCCACTCAGGCCTCATTAGTGCTCTTTATGCACTTTCTCCCAATATAATTTCTGTTTACAGATAAGTATTAAAGAGTTTCAGATTCATTACTACAGAGAAGGAAGGGCTTTAGCTCTGCTTAGATGTAGGTAAATAAAATTAACCCACTATTCCCAGGATACACAGTATCAATGTCAGGCAAGAAACACAGAGATTTACAGTTCTCTTGATACATATTCTTATTTTATTTGTGCACATTTTGTAACTAACCAACATCTCCTTCAGAGTGCAATAGAATGATGCAAGAAAAAGTGTTTAAATGTCGATGTTTTACTTTAAATCCAAGGCTTAATACCCATGATGAGAAAATTATGGTTGGGGGTTGGAGAATTTTATTTCTCCAACCCAGGTGGCCTCAAGGAGTTAACTTACTTTAACAGAAAATCAGTGAAGGTTGAAGACATTTACTAATCTTTCAGCGTTATTTGAGAGGACAATCCAAGAAAAAAGGAGTTATCCATCAGCCCAAGTGCTGACTGAGACAGCTGGGAAGCAGCTCTGGCTGAACATTGCATTAAAAGCTGAATAAACCCTTGCGCTCAGGAAATGGCCTTGTAGAGGGAAATCAGGGAAAATATCCCATAAACAGCATCCACCTGAAAACTCTGACATTTTCATGGTTGGAGTCCATGATCTCAAAGGTCTTTTCCAACCTAAATATTCTGATTCCATATTCTCTCTTTATATTTTTAGGTTTAAAAAAAAAGGCATATTGAATCCACATGAACTAGGAAAACTTTATCTCCATATTCAAAGAGCAGAGGAAAAGAAAGGAACTCTGCTTTGTTGACTGCAAACTGTGATTTTGCAAATAGAGCATCTAAAGTCAAAGTCAAGGAAACACGAGAAAAAAGGGAGGTAGAAAATAGAAAATTGTTAGGGAGAAAGGGCAGGAAAAGCAGAACAAGTCAGCTTGAAAATGTTTATTTTTAGAAATGTATAATTAAGAAAAAAAGAATAATTGAAACAGAAAAACAAAGCAAAACCTTAAAATATCTCTGAATCAGATTTAGGTAGTAACTCAGAGCCAACATTACAAAAGAGATGCTACATATTGTGGCCAATAAGGTTCACTGAGATGAAAATGAATTTTCCCTCAGTGTCAATAAATAGCAGGTTTGGTTTCCATTAAAAGCATAAACGTTGTTGCCATGTTATATAAACATCTGTCCCTTCCCCTCTGCCATTAGACAGATATTGAAAATATTACTATTACTGGAAAAAAAATGACTATAAAAATAAATGAAGGGAAATCCCAAATTGTTGCCTTTTATGCAGGAATGGTGCAGCCAGAGCAGCTCTCCCAGGAGAACTTCAGGGGCAATAACTCTGTCAAGTGTGATCCATCCCAGAAGGAATTCCTAAGTTTACAGTTCATAATTTCCAATTTTTCATAGATCTCTCCATCACTTACATTTATTTATTCACCTCTCCTTTTTAACGTATTTTAACAGATTTTTGCTACTTATTGAAAGCTACGCTGGTTTTACAATCTCTGCTAAAAAATTCCTGCCCGAATGATGGGCTTGTTGCTGCTCCATGAGAATTCCCAGGGGAAAATCCAGGCAGCTGGCTGGAAGAGCAAACCCTGGCTGTGAAAAGGAGGGGTCACGGGCAGGGCAGGGCAGGTCTCTGCCAGCTCAGCCTGGCACAGACACAGCAGCTCTCCTGGCACAGGAGGGGAGGCAAAACCAGCCCCCCTCTGGTAGGAAAATGCAGCGTTGCCTTTGGGTTTGAGGGTGAAAAAGAAGGAAATCAGATCTATGGGAAGGCATTGAACAGTCCTGGCTTCAGCACTGCTGCAAGAGGGGTGAGAGCCCACTGGTAAACCTGAGGTCTGACACAGTATTCAACATTTTTCCTAATTTAAACCATATTTAGAGATTAAAAACACACAGCACAACCCTAAACTCCCAGTTGCTCAAAGGACTTTGCACAATAAAGAATCTGAGGTAGAAGAGTCTGTGGGACCTGGATCTGAAGGACAAAACCTGAAAGTCGATGGGATGATCTATTTGTTCAGAAGAATTACACTTTGGCCTGCCCAGATAAATTAATAACCCCTTAATGTGCCTCAATTAACTAATAAAAGCTGTACAACGACCCTCTGTTGTTGCAGAATGGTGACTTGTGAAAAATCACCAGAATGAAGTGAAACAGGGACAAATATCAATTTTCAAATGTTGTTGTGCTGTTGTTTCTGGACTCTTAAGTCCAGAAAATCAGCTCTTCACTCGTAGGAAATATAAAATCTCTCACTACTCTGCTGGAAATTCTCTGATTAATTGGGGAAGGCAGCATGAACTTCTGCCCCTGTCACAACCTTCAGTTTATATGTGCAGATCTGCTTCAATATATCCAGCATTTAACAGCATCCACAGGATCAGGCCAAGCATAATTTTTACAGAAAGCAAAAAAAAAAGTTGGGTTTTGGTTGTTTTCTGAAAAACAAAGGATAATTTTCATATAAAGCAATATTTAGCAGCTAGCTAGAAAGATCTGGAAGGAATTGACTGGTTGGCTGACAGAGACCGAGGGAGAGAATTCATGCCTGGTCCTAAATGCAATTTTATTGAATACACACATCAGTTCAGCTGTGTTCTTGATCAAAACCCCTTTGATTTATTACCCTGGGCTCAGGCACAGTGGAGCCTTTCCAGTTCTTATGTAACTTGTAGCAAGGAAAATCATCAGGTGGGTATTTTTGCCAGTGATGTTTAAAAAGCTTTTTAAGAATTATTCAGTCCAAATAAAGAAAAGGCATAATCCTTGGGGCCATGTTCACACTAAGCTGACTCTCAAATACCAGATATTTGTTCTTAAGCTCTTCAGGAGGAAAAATCAAAACTATTTAGAGCATCAAGAGAAAAAGATCTTCATACCACCACAATTCAGAAAGAGACAGATGGAACGTGTTTGAAAACACTGTAGAACACCACGCTTGGAATATCTCAGGCCTCAACTTTCCTAAACTTCAGATTCTATTTAAAAACTAAAGATTGCAATATTTTCTATCTTGAAGCCTACAGGTCACAAACCTGACCTAGAGAAATACAGCAGCTAGATTACCGAATTTCATACAAAAACTACATTAAAAATTGCAAGGCATAGCAGATATTCTAAAACACAAAAAGGAAAGGATTTGGATTATTCTGAAAAAAAAAAGCAATCCCTCAATTCTGGCTTTATGTGACCTTTGAATGCTTGACTGTGCAAGTAGAATGTGTTTAAATGTTGCTTCCCGGCTGAGTTTCCTCTGCGTCACTGCCATATTCACAGGGATACAGATGGATGTTTTAGATGCAAATACAGGCAGACTTGTGCTGCTTCAATTTACAGAGCCTCATCTGCATGAGCAGGAACTGGGGCGGGATGAGCACTCGGAATTAATGCTTCCCAGGCACCAACTGACACCAGAAATGTTGGCTTCCATTCCAGGCTGCAAAGTGGGTGGAACTGCACTGGGCATAAACTCCTCCACTGGTGTCAGGCCAGTTCTCAAGTTTGGGCAGTTCACAGGGTACCTCCCTTGCTCCATTCTTCTCTCCTGAGAGCACCAGGATCCACAGGAGCACCGGGAGCTGCCCTGTCCAAGCCCTCTGCAGACACTTCCAGCTCCAGCATCCAGCTGGGCTCTCGACAGCTGGAGCAGCTCTGCGTTCCTGGCCCTTCATTCTGAGGGCTCCCTGCTCCTCATCCTCCCCATCCTCATCCTGCAGCTGTCCCTGGCTCAACAGTGCCAGCCACAAGAACCCTCTCCCCCTCTTAGCACAAAATTCTGGGGATTTTTCCCCTAAAAAAATCCCCTGTATATACTCAACTCCCTTCGTTCACTGCCAACTTCCATTCCCCATATCCCAGTTTTCCTCCTTCCCTGCTGCCTCTATTCTTTTATTTCCTGTGTGTGAACCTGTCAGCTCTGTCTCCTCTGTAACCAGCAGGGAAGCAGATTTGGGAGAGCACAAGCTGGAAACTTCCGACCTTGCTCCTCTCCTCTCCCCAGGACAAGTCAGAGCTTCACTCACAGATCCCACTCACAAAGGGACAGACTCCTCAGGGAATATTAAAATCCACAACAAGTTCCCAAACACCCTTTTTATTCCCCTCCAAAGTGTCCTCCTCCAAATCAGGACTAACATCACTGTCCCCTCACCACAGTGCATGTCTGAGACACGTACCAGCCTCCCAGATTTTACCCCATAAGCAAAACCAGTGTAATATTACTTCACCACTGTAACTTCATTATTTTATTTTTAGTATGGCTAAAGCAAGGGGCTTTCCCATAATCTCAGTGCCTATATGTCCAAGATCTTTCCAGCAGCAATTTTCCAAGATAACTATATTACCAAGACAAAAGCTGTGCTCAAAATATCAATATTTTAAGAATTCACAGCAGCTGAGAAGGTTCTGTAAGGGGATGTGTCAAGCAATATTAATAGCAAATGAACAAACTGCTGAACTAATAAAATTTGATTTAATGATATGCCATCACCCTTAAATTGACATTCATATATATGAAGTAAATGACTTAATATAGCTCTGCCTTCATTACCTATGAATGAATAATAGGAAGTGAAGCCATTCAAACTTTGTCCTCAACATTTGACAGGTGACGTGGAGCTGTGGGATTACCATGGAAATAACAAACAGCATTTTCAGGAAGCTTGCTGGAACTAGACCTGACCATAAAGAGGTTTCTGGAAGAGAATTGTCACGCAGAGAGAATGGATCACATTTTCAGGCCCAAGTGTGAGCTCCTTGCTGCCACATTTCCCAACCATTTAAACTCGAGATATGTCACTGATGCTGTTACTGACAAACTCCCCATAAAAGTGACAAAATCCAGAAGTGTCTTAATTAGGTCTGTGTGCTAATGAAAATCTACGTCTTTCCTTAACCTCATTAATTATCTCTTTGATGAAGATATGACAGCCCCCAGTCATTCCTGAAGCAGCATGGCTGAGGGATGACCTGGAAGTGCTCACGAGCCTCCAAAGCCTCCATGTCCAGACCTCCCATTTAATTGATGAAATTATGCCACATTCCAGAGTGACTGACCTGAGGACACTGGGATCCTGAATTTGTCACATTTATTTTAAAAGAGAAATGCTTTGGCCCAGTGCAAGGCAAGTGCACTTCTGTTTCCTGCTATGTAAGCACTGCTTTATTTTTTTGAGACAGAGTTTGATGGGAGCCTGTCCTGACAGAAGTGCTGGTTTCAGCACAGACATCCTGGAATATATATCAAAATTAAAAAAAAAACTTTTAGAACCAACTAAAAGGACAATACAAAATATTTTTGCCTTTGTGAATCTATCTAGAAGAATCTTCATGTTTTATTCTCAAACCAAAACGCAGAACCAGCACAATTAAGCTCCTAAATCTCTTTGTGCAATCACAAAAGAGCAAAGATCTCCGTGTCAGAATAATTCAGGTGATAACAAACATCTCTGGGATCAGTAAGAACTGAGAAGGAATAACATCCACTCTTTATACATGAGGGGTTGTGTTGCTTAGGAGTGGGGAATTGGTGTGGTCAGGGTTCCCATTCCTCCTTTTTGCAGGAAGTGCCAAAGGTTGTGTTCTCCTCTGCCCTGGTTGGAAGGCAGGGGCAGAGGAGACTTTTCCAGTTCTCTGCCTCCCAGACTGTGTTTTTGCAGTAACCATTAACTTCCTGCCAAAGATGACGGGGGGAAAAATCTCTCACTGTAACAAAACTGAACAGAAACCCCAAAACTACCAGGAAAAAGGAACAATTCTTAGGTAGAAAGAAAAATTAGGGAATCGGTATTTCCTTCACTAGAGCCTGAGCACATTGAGGTAAGTTTCAGACCTCTGCAGTTTCCATTTTAGAAAGGTTAACAAGACTAATAAGGAAGGAGCAGCATTAAGCATGTCTCATCTACGAGGAGTGATCTTAAAAGCAAAAGTACAAGAACAAATAAATATAAGTGAAAGCTCCTTTCTCCAGCTTCTGAGGATTTATCCACCCTGTACTCTGCACAGGAAAGTCTTAATCACAGATTGACCTTCAAAAAACCACTTTGGTATCACACAAAATCAAACAAAACTCTCACACCAAGGAGGTTCTTGTACAAGTACTACAGGGATATGCCCCATTTGTCCCTGTCTTAAACGTGAAGAAAAAAAATTACTGAAGAGTGAGATAACGAGCCTGCCTGAGCTAATCAATAGAGAGGAAGTAACTTGTCAGACAAAATCCATGTAACAGCAAGACAGACATTTAAAGTTCTGTGAAATGAATCCTGCCCCAAAAGTATCACTTCACAACAGGGCTGCACATTAAATTCAGTTCATCATCCTATCAAAGCCCATCTGGACACAGTGCCACAGGTGCCTCAGAGCAGTGACTTCCCAGACAGAATATGCCTAAAGAAAGTGAAATTTTCTGAGCCGCGTCTACAGCTGCAGAATGTTCTCAATCAGCCAAACTCGCGTGGGACAGGCAGGATCCCCAGGTCAGGGCCTCTCCCCACAGCTGCAATGCTTGCCAAGATGAGGGGCATAAAGAGCTGACAGAGAGGAATCAAACAAAAAGTGCTACAGATGTTTCAGTGCCAAAATACATTAATTCTTGTTTCGACTTCACTGACATATTTTACTAAAAATCCCACCTATCAAAAGAACAGCCAAATCCAGTGTAGGTGTTTGGAGTGAAAAGCCCAAACAAATCAGATTTGTGCTCGACCCAATTTCTTCAGCAGCTACCAGTCCATGACCTAATTCATGAGTCAGAGTTTAGACACCTGCAAGATGCAAATTCCCAAAGCAGAAGGTGGCCGTGGCAATTCCTCACCCAGTTCTTCACAGAGATGCCAAAAATCAGATTGCTGCAAGAAAAAAAAAGGGGGAGAATTTGATTTTTTTCTCAGGGATATTCAGAAGCTTTGGTGATGGCTTCTGTTGGCAACAGCTCGGCTAAGGCTGTGGGTCTGGGGTTTCACCCACATCTCTCCCTTTCCTTTTGTTCCAAGGAAACCTGAGGATGCCGTGCACAGCACTGCAGCTCTTGTTCATGTCTCCCTGTTGACTCTGTAAATCTGCATGATCATAAATGAGGCTTTTTCCTTCAGCAGTTTGGAGGAATTAGCTCCAGCAATCAGTGGGGAGCTCAGTTAAAAGTCAGGTCGTTGGCAGGAATTGTCAATTAAGGCAATTCCCAAACTAGGAATCCATACTTTTATCAATACAAACTATATGAAACTAACAAAAGCAGGCAATTGGGAAGAAATCCCAGAGGAAAGACTCGTCAGTGTGTAAATCCTACCGAAGAAGCTTTTCCCTTTCCTTACATTTCCCTGTTTTTATTCCATGTTTCTTTTCCATGATGGTACCAGACAAATTTATTATGGTTGTTATTGGACAAAATGAGAGCTAGAAATTTTTATTCACTACCTCTGTTCATGCAGTGGCAGATTAAGATAGATTAAGTCTCTGGCTTCAACTACATGATGAAAGATATTACTACATCTTAAATCACTATTATTTTGTGTTTTAATTCTGAGTTCTAAATGTTTTGCTATTTGATCTGGACATAGTTTATCCAAGATTAAATAGTTCTGAGAAGTAACATGAAACAAGCAACAACCTTATCCTATCTAAAAAACTACACAGCCCGAAATCCATTAATAAAATATGATTAAAACTCAATATATTTAAGAAAAATCCATCCAGAAAAGCAATAATTAAGTACAAAAAAAAGTAAAAATCAAGTGATTACAAAAGCATTTCAAAGCCATAGGATGTCACTCACTTATATATTTGAAATAAGACTTTTTAAAACGCCTAAGATGATTAAATCTTTGACGTGGCAGTGTGCAAAAAAGGGACATAAGGCAGGCCTTGTGCTTGAATTTCAATCTCTCTGACAAGAAAGCACCAGGCTGGAAGAACTGCTGAGTTCCCAGCTACCATTCCCAGTTATTTTTATGCTCTGCACAGGTAAATAGTTAAAACTTTTCTTTCACGTCCTCAGACAAGAGTAAGAGATACCCAATAGTAACTTGTCAGTGTAAGTGCTGTCTATAAACTCTCTAAACAGAGCTGCTGGTGAAAAGGTAAATGTAATAACTCCAAAAATACTGTATTGAGCAGGATAAATGAATTCTGTGTCAGCAAAAGCAGCACAACATGAAATAATATTTCTGGGGACATTTCCCTTGGCTTTGTTTGCACTTTCCTCACAGCCTTTCCCAGTAAAGCCTCAGAAAAGGAAATTCTCTGGTTTATTTTTCATATAAACCAGAGAAGACAACATGAAGGACAGGAGAGGTGAGCTGGCTCCTCGAGCTCGCTGAGCAAGTGGTTTGCTCTAACAGGATTGAGCCAAGTGCAACACAGAAACAATGAATTACTGGGAAAGGTGAGTATACAAAAAGAGCTGTATAAAAGTTCTGTATAAAAGAGCTGCAATGAAAAAAAACCAGGAAGATCAAAACTGAGATAGTCCAGAAAGGTCAGAAGAATGAATTAAATGTGACTTCCATGTTTATGAAACATTTTTTCCCCTAAGTCGTTGCGTGATTAGTTTTTTCTAAGTTGCCATTTTCCTGAACTTTTAGAACTATCACACGAAACAAAGACAACCTCACACTAAGAAATAAGATATTATTAATTTCTCCATTAAGATGCATTGTGCCACCTATTGCTGCAATTTCTTCTTCCTGGAACACTACTTGGTAAATTAAAATGTAAATCTGGCTGCTTCAATCACTCTCAGCACATATGGAAACACTCAGTGCATCCAGGATCCAAGAGGTTTTCTATCCAACATTTAAATATTAATAAAAGCAAAAATCAAACTTAAAAAAAAACAACTTGAAAAGTTCTTCTGTGAGGGTTATAATACCTGCCATTTATAGAGTGTTGCCGTTTATAACCAGGGGTTCCATCCCACAGTGCCCAGGAGTGGAGGGGGATGCACCTGGAGCAGCTCTGGATGAGCTGGGCTCCTCTGCACTGACCCGGGGTCTGTCCCTCCCAAAGAGCAGCAAAGAGCAGGTGGAGATGGGCTGCTGATCCTACAGAAACAGCACAATTACGGCTGCTCCTGATGCCTTAGGATTTCAGCTTTTATATTTTTCATATATTTGTAATCCTGCAGTTCTTTAGTGTAGAACTCTAAACTCCACATGCAGTGTTAGATATTGCTTTCCCATTTGGGTCAGACACAACAATTCCTCTCCAGGCCTGGGGATCAAGGACACCTCACTGTCTCAGGACCTGAGAGATGGAAACAAAAGTGAGTTGGGAGAGAGCAAATTTGGGGTAAATGACTTCATAACATGAAGGTGTAATTGGAAGATTAACCCCCAATATGCAAATGGACCAAACTTATCAAAGCGTGAAAATCCGTGACCCATGGTTCATTTTGGGTGAAGCCCCTAAGGGGGCTTCACCTGCCCTAAACATACCTGAAGGCCCTTCTGTAAATAGAACTGCTTTATATCCCCTTAATTTTGTCTGCCCTCTGCTTTCAGGTAGCCCCAAAAGGCACCACCCCAGCTCTGAGAGGATTTTGGGAGAGCTGCACCAGGGTTTGAGCTCCCACCTGGCCAGGGGACACCTGGGCTAAGGGCACTGGGCAGGTGGAGGTGGCACTTCCAGCCCAGCCCTGGGCAGGGACGCTTTCATGGCACGAGAGGATTTCACTCCTGGCTCCAGGTTCTGCTGGAATCCTGTGGTTTTCCACCGTGGCTCAGGATGGATCTGGGAGCCAAACACCAATCCCAAAACACAACCCCAGCCCCAGCTCCAGGCATTCCCAACCTCAGCCAAAAATGCGAAACCAGCACACGGAAAGAATTATGGAAATGGATTCACCCGTGTGAAATCATTTCAGGTTGCATAAATCAGACTTAATTGGTCTCTTTTAAAAATTAAAGGTTAAGTGCATTATTTCCCTGAAGTGAGCACAAACTATTGATTACCTTCAATCTGAAAATTAATTCAGTTATTTTATATATTTTACATATATTAAGATTCTTCCTTTGAAAAGCTTTAAGGAGATCTACTTTAGATAAGACATCTCTATCATCATATCCCTCCCTAGTTCATGGCCTCTGTAATTAAGAATTCAAAGGACTTCAAAACCAACAAGTTGTCAATTTGATCTTAAACTCAGCAGCTGTTTAAGACTGAATTTGGATTTTTCCTTTCCTATCCTTTTGTCAATAACAGGTTACATTCTCAAATATAGTTTCAGTAACTTAATGTAGATGAATTGACAATACTATTCACAGTGCTTCTTTTCCCTAAAAATATATCAGTGGCACTGGAAAAATTCAAATTATGACATTTAACACACATCTGACCATGCTGTTTGCTCCCGCTGAGCAATTTGCAGATTCCAACTTAAAAGCAAAAGAATCAGGTGCTTGCAAAAATGCTAAAAGTAATTTACAAAACTTGAATGTCCTTGACTTACTTAAGTCATTTTCAGGGGCAGAATGAAAAATTAGGATTTCCTCTAGAGGGCTTCAGGATCTGTATTATTTCCCAAGTCTGAGTGATAGTGCACTGAGTGGCTGCACTGCTGAGGGTCAGAGAGGCTCCTTGCTGCTCTGATTGCTCCTGCTTTGGGCAAAAATCCTCACAATTACTGGAGTGCAGGGGTCAGACCCTGGTGATCCTACCCTGCTTTGTGTCCTCCCTTCCCAGTGCTGCTGTGAGAACCCAGACCTGATGGTTATGTGATTCTTTTTACTGGAAATGCTGAAGTTAATCAATCTGCACTTTGTTTTCCTGCAATTTTGCTCTACATGAGAACCAGTAATTTTTTTAAAGATTATCTTAGTGCCATACTAACGTGACTTTAAAATTTAACAAAACGAAAGCAATGCGTGGATGAAAAATCTTACATTAAATAAACTGCTACTATAGTTTTATTATGGCGTTGTTACTATTATTTTTAATTTAATAAGACCGTACTGTGATAATCCTGCTAACCAAGTTTTTGATGCATAATTTATATACTAATATAAAATTTAACTGAAATTCAGGACTTTCAACCTAATCACTTTACTATTTCCATGTTTCCCTGTCTGCCACCAGAAATCCTAGGCTTGATCAGTGAAGATATTCTGCCCAACATTCTGCCATTTCCTTCTGATTTTGTGCAAAATTTTGTACCTTCTATGCCTACCTTGCTCCTGAGCCACCGTTGCTCACTACCTCTCAGCACTTACTACTTTTCAGGTTAAATCTTTGACAGTTACAGGAAATATTTTTGAGATTAATCTCAAGAAGCATTTGGACAACGCTCTCAGGCACAGGGAGGGATTTTTGGGGATGGTCCTGGAGTTGGACTTGCTGATCCTGGTGAGTCGCTTCCAACTTGGCATATTCTGTGATTGTTTAATTTCATAACTGAAGCACCTCTCAGCCCGTCAACTCTCCAAACCAAGCACATTTTCGTTTAAAATAGAAGTTTAATCAGATTTATCTCCCCTTCAGTGTTTGTCAGATAATTGCAATCTGTGGAAAGCATAACTGGAAATTAAAGTTCCCACCCAAAGATCTCCCCTTCCATGGAAAAGGCTGGTGGACACAAAGACATTTGAAAAATAGTGTTTTATGAATTCTGGTGTGGTTGTGGAGGATCCTACCCTTGGTAGCTGTCATTATTTCATACAGGAAGCACTGCAGTGATGATTTGTGAGAGCGTGGCCTTGATTCAACCAAGAACTGAAGTGCCTGCCTCGCTTCTCTGTAAAATGCTAATCCTCCAATTGATTTCATGGGAATATTCACGATTCAAATCAAAGTTAAGTGCTTTGCTGGAGCCCAGCCAGGGCACGCTGAGCAGAGCAGGGCTGAGCCCACGCTGGCCAAAGCTCTGGAGAGGGTCCCATCCAATCTCACAGATCGAAATTCATGTCTCTGGAAGGACATCCCACAGAAAATTTATTCCTCACTTAGAGCCTCCTCCATTTTGAAAAATCCCCTACAGGAATTAATGTCTCCCCTGATACCTCCTGGTACACACGAGTGCCAATTTCCCCAGTAAAGATGGTTTTTGGTAGTGTATTTACATCTTCCAGAACTGACCCCTCTCAATGTTTTTCCACTCTAGGAGTTTGATGTGCTGTGACTTAACACCTGACTGTAAAGAAATTACATCCCTTGCAATTCTGGTGGGCTGCTGGTTGAAGAAAGAGGTAAACACTAAAGAAAGTTTCATATACCATCTCATAATCTATTCATTGTCTTCCTCTGTCATAACCTTTGGATAGTACTTTGAGAAATTTGTTACAAAACCCTTGAAAATTGTCCATAAATATTATTTACTCCCAATAATACTGCATAACCTTTCAGGGACTCACAGTCACAGCTTTTCAGCTGAATGAGAAAAAAAAAAATATCACCAGGGGATGAAAATATGAGAACAGCAGTCACATTTCAAAGTGAAGCTACTGACCACAAAGAGAGGATGAGAAAAAAAATTCCTCCAGGCCATGACTGATGGTTGGGTCAGTTCTGGAGACCTGGAGCCTGTGAGGAGCCAAGAGAGGTGGGAGTGTCCTGCTGGGCACTTTTCAGCCCAGGGACAGGAGTGTGAGACAGCGACATGAAAGAAAGTCTTATTTCCATTTTTCCTTGACAAGTCTGTCTCAGCAAGGTCAGCTTGGTCAATACACAGAGTCTGAACTGAAATCAGAGAGATTTGGCTCTACATATGGAAAGAGAAAAGGTCAAAACAAATTTCTTTTTCCAGGATTGAAGGAAAAAATCCTTGGGGACCTGACTGATAACAGATGGTACCTAAATGGATGTTCTTTTCATCAGTTTTATGATTAAGAACCTTCTAAAGGTGCCCAGCTGCCTTCACCTCCCCTTTTAGAGCCAGAAGGAGACCTTTATATAAGTTCCAGTGGCTCCAAATGAAGTGATCACCTATATTTGAACAAGCAATCCAGTGGTGGAGCTCATCAAAGGACAAGTTAAGGTATTTTCCCCTCCCTTTTTGAAGCTATAAATGCCCAATCAAACTCTAAATTTTGTTGAAGTGATCATGTAAGGACTCTCTCTATACCACTCCAGTTCTATTAAAAAATATCTTTTGAAAAGGGTGCTAACTGGGCTGAAAACCACCTGTAAGGAGTTTATTTTGCATGTTGGGAAAATTTCACGTTTCTTTGTCAAACAGGTTGTTACATCTTGCTACTACAGAGTTGGCAATTGTGCTGTATTTTGGATATACTGTGAACACATTTTGATTGGGTTCTGGCAGGCTCCCAGTTAAGCTGAATTACAATTTCTTTCAGTAAACACGAGGCACAGTTCTCAGGCAAGCAGCCATATGCCATGTTCTCACACACTTCTTTTTCAACCCAAAGAGCTGAATTTAGCTGTTGCTTACGAAAGGGAAAAAAAAAAAAAAAAAAGACAGTCAATGGATTTTCTCTTATAGGCAAAAAAAGCTGAATTTGTCTCAGTGTTCAAATTCACTGACACAGAACCAGAGAGGATTCTGATCTGTATGAAATGGCTCCTGGAGAAAGGTAATTCCATTTGCAGGGCCTGGGGACAGGGGACAGCAGGGATGTGGTGCCTCTGCATGGACTGCAGCAGGTGGGGATTGGCTTCCATGGTTTCATGCACATATTCCAAAGCTGCTGCAAACACCACCAAATCCTGCTGGAGACATCAAACCTGCCAGCCTGAGGAGGGGTTTCAGACTGCAGCAAAGCCCCTTTGAGAATATAGGAATTTAGTTTAGAGGGAATTTTAGAATTTTAGTTCAAAATGCGCAAAGAAGAACGGGGTTAGGAAGAGGCACAGTCAGAATCCAGAGTTCATCCCTTGGTAAGGATCTCATTTCTCACAATGAATATGGATGTTGTTAATCTTTTTAAACCTCACAGAAATGACAGCTCTCTTCTTTGAAGCCCATCCAACAGAGAAAACACAATAGCAGAGAGAAAATTCACTTAAAAAAAAAA
>WEKY01057664.1:1110874-1175888 GCA_013390045.1 Picathartes gymnocephalus | reverse complement strand
ATATTTTCCAGACTGGAACCCACTTCCTCAGCTGCAATCACCCTCCTGCTGTTTGGGGTGGTGGTGCTGCTCTCCAGCTCTTGCCTGCACATTCTGATGCACTTTCTCTGTTAGCAAAGCTCAGATCTCATTATAATTCCCTATTTCACAGGTAGGAAAACTGAACCAAAGAGATGTAAAGCAATTTTCATCAAATCACACCAAAGAGCAGCAGGAGAATGAGAAACGAGCCCTGTGTCTGTTCACTGCTTTCATGTATGGGCTTAATTAACTGGGAAAAATTAGAATCTTCTCTAACCAGAAGTGAAAGGGAGCTCACACAATATCTGATCCTCCACCAAAATATTCATGGGCTTTGAGAGAATAAAGGAAAATTTATGACATGCGCTTTGCCCTTTGTTTTTGGAAAAGAACCTTTCAATATTTGCAATAAACACTGTTCAAGCCGTATTTTCCTCCAATGCATTTTAGTTTGCAAGTGTTCATAATCAAAATAAATTCCAAGTACTGCAAATGAGACACGGAAAATTACATCCACTTGGTCTACCACATCTTTATCACATTCTTCATGCCAAAAAATTCAAATTACTCTGTATTATGTATTCACACATTCTGTCACTTGCTCTTTAACTCCCCTTGTTTTCCCACACATCTCTTGTTCATTTTGCAAATGTTATCTTGTCTTTTTCAGTTTAATCCTCTGTACTCCCATTTCTTTATCTCAGTAGCTCTGTTTGGAGAGTGACCCTTCTGTTTCTCCCATTTGCATCCTGCAACCTCAGCCCCAGCTCCTCTTTCCTAAACTGCACTTTGTGGTGCCATTTCTACCAAGGCTCAGCTGAGAGGCTGCTGAGGGCACAGTAATGATGCAGGCACGGTACAATTTCCAGTCCATCCCTCTGTGCAATCCACTCCATCCCCTTCTAAACAACTTTAATTCCACTCCAAGTGTGTGCCCTTGCCATTTTTCCCTCCTCCCAAAGAGCTACGTCAAAACTAATTCCCTTCAAAGGCTTTACTACCAAGTTGATAAACCAAAAATAGAATTTACTCTATATTTCTCCAAAATTTAGATGTAATTTTAATATAAATTTAGATGTCTCACTAGCATAAGATTTTTCCCAGTTCTTGTTTTTCAATCACTTCAGCCCAAAATGTTCCCAGAACCCTCCTACAACCTTTTCTCCCACTGCATTCCCTGGATTCCCAGGGCTCTGTGTCATCACACAGTCTCAATCTCTGATGAATCCGTGGAAGAGTCAACTTCCAACTTAGCTGAGCACTTAGAAAAAAAAAATCTCTGAAACTCTTCAGGAAGATGTACGACTACAATATTTCATAAATCCATGAAGCATCTCACCATTCTTTCCAAAACTGAAAGCCATCATGGACTACACCACGAGGAATTCCAGATTCTCTTTCCACAGGCAGAGTGGGGATAAGCTGCTCCTACAGCTGCAGGGGCTCTGAACCATCCACCTGGATGAAAACCAGCTCACACTTCCACCCCCAGCTCTAGTGCAAGTCCTGCCTTTTCAGAAGCACAAACAAGAACATGACTTGGTGTGAAATATCACTCTGCTGTGAGCATCAGACCTCAGCTGAAGGACTCCTCATTCCAGGGGCATCCTCCAGGAAAACTCGCGTGGTTTCACTCTGCTCACCTCAAGGACACCAACTGCTGAAGATGTGATTAAGGCCTGCTTGGAACTTTAAATTGTTTTATTTGTCTGCTGCTGGATTTGCTGCTCTACCTCGAACTTAAGGGTAGAAACTGATGAAAAGTTCCCTCAGATTTACACTTCTCTCCCAGTTCTGTTTTATGAAGCCTGACACACACACAGATTCCTTTCCTCTTTCAGCCTCACTCTCCTTGCCCTTTAATTACTCAGTCCTTTCTCATCTTAGGCAGCATTTGCTTCCCTCTCTCTAGAAAAACATCAAATCTCCCTGGGAATCCACCTCCAAACTCTTTACAGCTCCCCCCACCACTTCACCTTCCAAGTCTCATGACGTTATTTTCCCTTTTTCCTGCCTTTTAAAAATTGGCTTCTTTCACATTCCACCCAAACTGCTCCCTTTCATTTCCATAGCCATAGCAGGCAGGGTGTGCTCATGAAACACATTAACAAGAGGCTTAAAAGGCTGCATCAATAAAAAGGCTGAAATATTGTCTGAAGAGATCTGTATGACTGAGAACTAGACCAGTAGGAAATGAATGAAATACAGAAATACAACAGGCCGTGCCATCTGGGGACTATTAACAGATTACTGCTACTGTGAGGAGAGTCATCAGTTCAGGGAAAAAAGATAAAGCAAAAAAAGAAGAGTGGAAAAGGGAAGAACCTGAGTACTCCAAGAGGACTCCTGGCAGCATTAAGAGGGGGTGGGAGGAAGGGAAATACAAAGCTCAAGTGAATTGGGAGATAAATTTTTCGTATTTTAATTTACTCATACTAAAATTAATTAAAAATCTGTGGTGATTTCCTCCTTTTCTATTATAAATCTGTCAAAGCTTCCTTAATAATCAGTTTTATTGCTGCTAAGCAAAACCATTCTGCTCAGTTTTTGTCACATATAAATGACTTGAGGCACATCCTACAAGCTGATTGTATCAGTTATTTTATATTTGTTCTTTTTATTTAAAAGTCTGGAATGCCATATTGGATTGTCTTTTAACCCAGACCTACAAGGGGTGTCACCTCTCCACATGTTTTATCCCTGTTCCAGCTCTTCCTTCCCTAAAAACCACTACACCTAAAGTGGCCAAAACAGAGGGAAGGAGGGAAAGATTCATCTTCCTCTCCCACCCACTGACACGAGAATTAGCTGCAGACTCATCTTGCTTAATTAATTTTTGTAAAAGGATGCAAAATTTCAAATAAGTTCTTAAAGGTCACAAACAAATCAGCAGAGCAGCTTTCTGTCAGCACCACTCAGAAAAATTAGTTCCCACTTCTAGGTGTTTTATGCAAGGCATCCTGCTCCATCAGCATTTTTCAGCCCCTCGTTTCCCAGAAAAAAAAAAATGTAAATCACAAGATTTAGATGATCATATTGAGGGCGCTCTGATGTTCTGCTCAGCTCACTGCAATTCTGATTTCAAGATTTATCACAAATCAGTGGTTTTACATCAAGGAAACTTCCTTGGAAAAAAACCAAGGAGGAGGAGGAGGAATAGCAGCACTGATGGCAGAACCTCGAGTGTGACTGATCAACAGATTTCTCTTTATGACAGACCTATACACAAGGAAAATAATAAAGTGGAGTTGCCTATAACAAGTGAGGTGTCCCATAGGGACAGTTCTCTTTGCCTGCTACATCTGCTTCTACAAGCTTTCAGAAGAATTATCCTCTGCCTTGTCAGTTTTCGAGTGCCTTAGGAGATATTTAATTCACTGCCACAGAATTCAGCAGATATGCAGCTACCAGTGTAACTTGCCAGCATAATTTCTGGGTTAACCAGGCACTTTTTCCCATCACATTATATTAATACAGTGTAAAATTGGGTATTGTCACGTTTATCAATTTATCAGATTACCAAAGTTATCACATCTTTCTAGCCTGCTTGCAGTGCTTGTTATATAACACAGAATGATTTGCTGTTACCTCAGGCTTTATTTAACTTCCACATAAGTTTTTTCAGGCCTGTGAAACTTTATTCACAACTGCTAAGACTATAAATAGCACAAATGCATTAAAGGTAGATCTGAATGCAAAATGATTTGCACCAATGTGCACTTTTGCCATGCAAGGATAAACACAGCAAAGTCTCTGAGTGTAAAGAACTAGAACTGGAGAAAATAACCAATTATTAGAAGGGGTTGAGTCTTGTTGATGTTTAAAAAATGCTTGGAGCTATGTAAAAGTTATTTCAAAATTTGGTTTAAATATTTTCTCCCCAAAAACTCTTTCATCCTCAGGTCTTACTAAAAAATCAGCACTACACAAACTATTCCCTCCAATGTACACAAATTTCAGCCACAAGGCTGCACATTAAGATTCCAATTGCACAAACATTTCAAGGAGTAAAGTTTGCACATAAGTTTTAGTGTAATGCTTAGAACTCCTCCAGCTGGAAGCAGTAAAAGATGGGAAATACAAAATTAAAATTTCAGATTCCTTTTTCAAGGGAAAGAGTCTCCTTTTGCTGTTCTCATGAATGAGGCAGGGAAAAATAAGCCTTTATTTAGTGAATTCTAATAGCATCAGCTGCAACTAAACTTGGGCTATAAAAATTAAGGGAATCTTACTGAGCTAAGACAAGAATTGCCTGTTACATCACACTTAGATGTGAAATACCATCAGCTGATCAAGGACTCAACTCTCACAAAGAACTCTGATTTAGAAGGCAATGAGCCCATTTATAAAAGCCTTATTGATTCTTCCCAACATATCATATTTTTTCATGTAAATCTTAATTTTTAACAGCAGTTCCTTCCAAATTTGCCTGGCAGAGAAATCAGATTTATTCCTCCACTATAGCTTGGTCACGTGATAATCCCTTTTAAAGATTTATATCTCATTTGCAGACTTCTGTCCCTCTGGTACTGGGGCTGACTTGAATAAACAATTAAATATCTGTTATCTTACATTTGAAGCTTTGTTGCATTTTTTGTTTGGTTTAGAATTAGAAGTTTTAGAATTACGTCCATAGAACAGCTTGTATCAAGTTCTTATTGTCCCCCAATTTATTACATCAACTGGCACTTCCATTCGAGACAATGATCCAAACACTTTTCCTGTAAAATGTGTCCTCCTGATCTCCTCTAGCAAGGAGTTATTTATTTTACATTGTATTTTTCAACTCAGCAGACAAAAGGCAAATGGTGTTGTGTGTAATATGGTTCAACAGAAGAACATTTAATGCTCAAATTAGGCAATTACTTGTTAAACAGCCCTGATGAATGTTGTGCTTGAACTCAATCAGGTCCTTTTCCCAATATTTCTCCTCTACTGTGTACAGTGCTCCCTAATAGATGTAGATATGCAAGTATAGAAATGAATTATTAGCAGACAAATTAAACTTCTTATCAAAATGCAGCTCTATTGTTAACAGATGAAAAATGAGTGGATCAAATGGCTGCACAAAGGAAATCCAAAAAGGGCTCATCTGCAGCCCATCAGCTCCTGCCACAGCACTTAATTCATAGCAACTCACTCTCACCAATTATTTCATACCTGCGTGGATTTTCCTCCCTCTAAAGTAATTCCAGGGTTCAGCTATGCAACTTAATTTCCAAATTAGTGGTTTCCAGGGAATGTGTTAGCAGAGTAATAGGCTGAGGACAATGAAGGGGGGGAAAGGGAAGCTGGGAACATTCTTGGAAAACAGTAAGAAAAATACTTGGAAAACAGTGAGAACATAAATTTATAGGCAATAAAGAAGAGGCTAAGAGTCATATCCAATCTTCACACCTGGATGCTGGGCTTGTTCTGTAATTGTTTTTTCCACTGTCAGAACAAGAGGGAGGAGGGAGAGAGCGGGACCAAAGTGAGGACACACAAGGTCTCCGTGTGGCCAATCTCAGCTGTTGAAAGGTTTCTAAGTTTTTGCTTTAAATACCAAGAGACCTGTGCAGGTCACAGCAATCCCTGGCAGAGAGCAAGTCAATCTGCAGGGAACACAGACAATAATGGCTCTGCTAACAGGGTCCTGCTCTCCAGCAGCCTCTTGAAATTTGAGTTTCCCAGCAAGCAAGGAAAGAATCCGACATTTAAGCAGAAATTTTGCAAACCAAAGCGTTGAGCTTTTCTGCCCTCAGAGTTTTGAGAGGAAATATTTTGCAATGTGGAATGTAACAGAACTTGGAAACTGCGAGTTGAAGTGTGAGGGTGCAAAGAGGCTTCAGAGGTTTGGGAAGTGGCTTCTCTGTGAGCCCAGTTAAAGCCAGAGAAAGCAAGGTCTGGGTCTTGAAAAAGCCTCAAAACCCTGCAGGTGCTGGAAGTCGCCCTCACTGCAGGATCACAACCATTAAATGAATCTCTGCAGAGCTTTTCTGTGTGTGCCCTGGTGTCCCAGTGAGGTGCTCAGCTCTCCCGAGGCGGGTTCTGTGTGCAGGGCAGGCAGCAGGCTCAGGGCTGGGGGGTGGCAGCACAGCCCAGCCCCAGCTCACAGGCTGGGAGAACTGCAGCGGTGTCAGAAAAAAAGGTAAAATACATCCTGCTCTCCCACAACAAGTTCCTTTTTCCCCTTAATGTAAACAGGGAGGTTAAACAGTGCAGGAGGGACCACAACAAAGGGGAACTTCTGAGGGAACAGCCTGCTGCTGCTGTGAACCTGGGATAAGCCTTAAAATGTTGGTTTAAAATCAAGATGCTTTTCCAAAAGGCAGAAAGCACCTCTTACTTCTTGACTTGTGCTAAAATGAATCACAGCACTGTGAAGAAAACATGGATTTGTCGGTTGTAGTCCTCACTTTCCTGCTAGGTTGTGATGGCTTTAAATGGCTCATCTGAAATCTCAGCCATCCTGTAATTCCCAGCCTTCAAACTGGAGCTGCAGGAATGCCACAGCACCACAGCTTCTTCCTGACTCTGACCTGAACTTCAGTGGGACCTTTCCTTTGCCTGGCAAAACCAAAACTGGAAAGTGCAAATTCATGCTGCCACAATTTCCTTCTCTGAAAATAAATATACATACACAAAAAGAATTGATGATAACATACCAATGAACATCACCCTGTTGAACCACAGCTGATCTACAAAAGGAAAAATTGAAAGGTGGAAAGTAAAATATACAGGCACCAGTGGGATAATAAATCCTCTGATAGCATCTAGGAGAGCCCTACAGCCATCACACCATTATTCAAAGTATTATTAGTGGAAGTGAAATCTTCACAGGAAGATTATCCTTATCTGCCTGTAAAATCCATGGCATTCTGTGAGAAAAGCACCAAAGGCTCCCATGTCCTGCTTTCCATAACAACCTCCTACTGAGAACCCCTGCAAGTCAGCCATCCAGGAGTCAGAAAAGGCTTTTGCTTGGGCTTTCTCAGATGGAAAGAAAGGGAATAGAAAAAAAAAAAAAAAGAAAAAAGAAAAAAAGAATCTGTTCTTTACACACCTAGTTCACTTCAGCCCTGAATTTGCTCATTTTCATGAAAGGCAAAATACATGAGTCAAAAGGCAATGCTTGGCTCAGTAGGAGAGGGAATGAACAGCTTCACGTTCAGATCTTTAAAAGCCTTGTCCTTCACTTTTACAAATATTTCAAACCAATTTCTGCCATCTGTAATATCATAAAGCATTTATAGCTCCACAGCATTTTCAATTCAGTGAATTTATTTTCATATTTTCACAAAAAGTCTCTCCCAAATACAGGTCCTGAAGTCACTGTGTCCAAAAAACCACTCAGCTGAAAACATAGCAGAGCATGAAGGCCACCACTTCTTTGTGTATATTATTTTCATAATGTTATTTTAAGCAAAGTATTTCTTAAAATTACATTTCACAGCTTAAAAATTTACCAGCCAGTAATTGCTTTTAGCAACAGACAGAGAAGCCATTAGGATGATTTCAGTGCTGTAATCAACACACGCTCTCAGCCACACAATTCTGCCTGACTCATTCCCTGCACAGACTCTAATTAACTTCCAAAGGAAAGCCAGGGGATTCCTGGTGGAGTAATAATGCTGTGGAGACATTATGCAAAGCTTCACCTCTAGGAAACGATCTGGTCTCGCCGTGATTGTATCCCAAAAACCTCACAGAAAGCTCTGATTGCATTCCCTTCCCCACCAAACTCATCCATTAACCTGAGCAAGGGGTGAATTTGTGGGGTTTTGCTTTTCGAAAGAAAGCACGTCTGAAAAAATATCACTGCTGAGGAAACACCATAGATAAAGCTGGATCTTCTAAGTTTGGGATCTATACAATATTTTCTGTGGGATTCAGTTACCAAAATAAGAACCCAGTGACTTCACACTCTGAGGTTCTGAGACTCAGCACTGCCGTGGCCAACAGATCCCTCCATGGACAGGGGAAAAGAGCCAGGAAACCTGACATAACTCACACCACAGCATGGAAACAGCATGGCTGAAAAACACGGCTGAAAAATCCCCCAGCTTTGATCCCTGGAGAACTTTTGGGTTCTTTTTCCCCCATGTATTTTATATTCATTAAAATATATATATATAGACAAGACATGGAAATTGATCTTTAAAAGAGAGAAGCAGGCCAAAGAAGGTTTAGTTTCAGTTATTTGTATTTTTTTTTTCTCTCCCTTTCCTGTTAGAACTGGATAGGAAATATACATTATTTACACCTTGTCTTCTTCTGCAACTGAGTAAAAAAATCCTCATTTTCACCTTGCAAGCACCTTTAACCCATTTCCTTCCTTTAATGCATTATTATAATCTTATCAATCTTTTTTTTCCATTGCTTCCTTTGAACCAAGTTTTTCTGTCTTTTCATTCTTCCCATGCATTGGCAGGTGATTCATTTTTGACACGCAATTACCACAATTTATTTCTGCCCTACATTAAATATTTCTGCTGTATTTGTGTATTAAATAACGGACCATTACAAATAAAATAGACAGATTCCAGCAAGAAAGATAAAAATGTAAATAATGACATTAGGGCAATTATACAGCATAATCTGGATCATTTGGTGGGTTTGAACTTCTCAAAGAAGTCAATTTTTGAGTGGCCAAACCCATTTTGCACATTCAGGACTGAGGACTGTAGGGCACTCTTGGAGAATGGGGGAAATCAAATACTCTGGGAAAGACCTGAGATGGTTCAGTAAGACAATCAGAGCCCCAGGATATAAAGCCATGGAGAAAGACATAACCTGAGCTTAGATAAATATGTAAAAATGCACTGACTGAAACAGGGGAGGGATTTTACCTCTGGATACACCCAGTTCAGACTCTGACAATTTCAAGATGTTAAAAAAAATCAGAAAGGATGAACAAAAGTGGTACAGGATTTAGAGGAACATCCTTAGTTCATCTGTTCATTCAATTTGTAAAAAATAAGACTTGAGTGATTCAGCTCCAATTTATTTGTACCTGTTCAAAGGAAGAAAATACCAGGAACTGAAGCACTTTCATTTCAGCAGTGAAGGACAGGTTGAAGATTAAAGCCAGACAAAAAGATGGAAATGAGCTGCTTCTGAAAATAAACAAACAACAGAACACTGGAAATCAGTCAGCAAATTCTCTTCAACAGAAGAATCCCAGACAAGGGATGAAAATTCTGGTTCCCAATATTTTAAAATGTACCTCTGGAAAATCCTGCTTTAGTGAAAGAGATTTTAGGCCCAATGCTTTGCAGATGGTAGCACACAAACCTCACCTCTGGGAATACCCTTACTGGAGTTGTGGTTCCATCAGCTCTATTTTTTGTAATGTATTAATCACATTAATTACTAATATTTAATATATGTATATGTGTATATTTATTTATACATTTAAGTACTAAGTGTGGTTGCTAGTTTTAGCTCTTCTCACTGCAGACCTGCAAGATCAAGTCAACTGCTGCAAGCCTTAGGAAAAACTTGGGAAAACCTTTCTTTTTTTGGAAAAAATAAAGGAATATGGAGAACATATCAGGCCCATAAGAAAACAACCAAACAGCTGCTGCGTTCTCACTAATGCTCTACAGGCTCTGATTTTATTTTTATGAACATCACACTGCTCAATCTTTTTTTTTCCTTCCCTGACTGAGATTACTTTTGGTTGATCCTAATCTCCACTTGCAGGAATGCTGTTCCATGTAAATCAAGTCTTGCCTTGGGCAGCAAAGCTCTGACCTGTGCAGAACCCAGATCTGACGTACTTGGGGGGGATCTCTGCAGGAACCTTAAATATCAAAAAGCAGATTTCTGGCCAGGAAAGGGGAATGTTAGAGGGGCTGTGTCAGTGAACTGTATTGATCACTATCCATTCCATTTGCAAATCCCAGAAGAAGGGTCTGGGATCTCAGCAGGGTTTCCACACAGGCTCTGGGATTTTGGTGTCCATGTGCTCCCATTGAGCCTCTTTTATAATTATATGGATAAAGAAACTGAACAATCTGGCTGCTTTTCAATATCTCTGTGCATTATTTCTGAAGAAACAAATGGAGGAGGAGGGGAATGGAAAAATAATAACAGAAAAGATTTTAGAAATTATCATAGTGCTGAAGTGTGTGTGCATGGAGTTCAGATTCTCTTAGAATTACAATAATAATGCTCTCTTAATTGCTTTCCAATTTAGTCTGGATTTACTCTGAATTCCTTGGAACAATTTCTTTTCTCCTACTTTTAAACAAGAGCAAAATGATGAACAACAGTTTCAAGAACCCAGAACAGCAAAACAGAGTTTTCTGAGGAGGAAGGAATAGGCTTTGAGTTAGGTTTTTGTTAACTATTTTTTTTTGTTTTATTTTTAATGAAGTAGAGATGGCCAGAATCCAGAATTTGCTTAGAGTGATGCAGTTTTAGGCCCCTTTTCCTATCAGATTAGGACTGCAGCTTGATTTTTAAAGACAGACTGTGACTTGAATTTTCATTTGCTGACACAGCAGAAAATTTTACAGAATTCAGAGTTCTTAAGAGCACGTTGGCTTTGCTGTAATTAGGGCTGCAGGGATCCTGCAGAAATCAAGCTGACAAGCAGAATCAGGCAAGGCGAGTCACATCTCTGGCAGAAGAGATTCTGTGCAACTTTTTGCCCTTCATCAGCAAAGCCACTCAAAGAGGTCTCTGCCCTCCTTGCAGGAATCCTGACCCACCTGAGCACGCCTGGAACCGTGTTATAAACAGGATTAATGACATGACCCTGCTTCAAATTGACCCTGCAGAAAGAAAAGGAGGGGAAAGAGGCATTTTCAGCAGTGATTCATTTCACAGCCAACCCTGTGTACGGTTGTTACCACCACAGCCAGGGAGATGGGGAGCTCTTGAATTGGATTAAGCTGAATTTAATTAATCTCACTTAAATTAGATTTATCTAAGTGTATATTAAACTGTGTGTGTTCATCGAGTGGGAAAATGATAATCTTTGCTCTTCAGCAGAGATTTTCGTGTGTATGCTGAAAGTTTCTGTATTAGAGTAGGTACTAAATATGATGAAAATGGAATATTGCTGCACTCTGGTCCAACAGCTAAACTTTGGGCATGAATTATGGAACTAATTATTCAATTGAATTAAATAATACCTATTAAGTTTACTATCCTGTGAAAGCAACTAACTCTTTGTATGTGAGAAAAACATTTACTACCCAAGCTCCTTAATTAAAGCATCAATAACCATAATCTCCACCTGAAATCTCATCATCTGTAAAAGTCACCCCTATGTCATAACTGAGATGCAGAAAAGCACATAAAAACAAGCAATGCTGGCTTTATTCAGGCTGTAATAATATAAAATTAAAGCAAATCCAAATCCAAACTTCACAGGCAGAGATTACTTGCAATAAATCCATATTGTCTAAATAAAAGATAAAAAGCTGGAGAGGGTGGGTGCTCATTGATTATCTTTCAATGAATTCTTTGACCATTCCCAGTTATAATTTCAGTCTCAAAGTCTCATTGCTGCACCTTCTTTGTACCCTAATTTCAAATGCATGGACTTGGTGCTAAAGGCATCAATTTTTCACATTTGGCAACAAGATAAAAATAAAACAATGAATAGAAAACCTCCCCAAACCCCAAAGTATACATCTGCAGGCAGTTTTATTTGGGATTGAATACAGTGTCTAACATCTGTGTTTGCTGTATTTGGCCCCACTGAGTATAGAAGGCAAATTTCCCGACTAAAGCAAGCTCAGAGTAGGTGAGATTTTCAGAGATTTCTCTCAGGTTAATCCTAGGAAAAGACTGTTGGATGAAGTACCAGCAGAAGGTAATTTTGGCCAAAGATACCCAGCCCAGGCTGTGGTGATGTTGGTACTGGGAATCCAGACCTTCCAAAGGGGTTTTGCCAAGAAATGAAGTGAGGAAGGAGCTGTGGTGTCCCCGAGAGGCCCCAGCCCAGCCAGGAGGCTGCAGGACATTATTGAGGTGTTTACAGCTGACCTTTCAGAAGCACCATCAAGCACAGCAATAAACCAGAGCTTTAATCCCCTTTCCTCCATGCACACAAACCCCAAGATCAATCCAAAATATTAAAGCAAAATTTTACAATAAAACTTCCACCATGGAATGTAAAATAATAATGGCAAATACCTAAGAAGGGGAGTAGCCAAGCATTTCATATATCAACCAAAATTTACCAAGCACTTTCTTACTACTGACTCTGACATGAACCAGAAAAGTGCCCCAGTGAGTGCCTTAAAGGAAAAACAAAACCCAAATCCAACACATGGCCCAGCACAGAACTGGGAAGGGAAAGGGTGTTCTGGGGCAGGGAGAGAGAGCCCAGGGTGAAATGAAATCTCTATTTCTCATTAAGGCAAGAGTCAGTCTGGTTGGAAACCTGGCATTTTCAACAAAATTTACCTTTCTAAGTTGTTATTTAAAATATCTTCTCTGAAGCCACTAAAGTTTCAGTAGCATCAGAGTTGTCATGGATGATCAAAAGAAGCGACCTCACCAATCTGTGCTCAGCAGTGATGAGTGACAGCTCATTAATTAATGTCACACTGGCACTGAAGCACAAAACAGCAGAGAACTTTCTTTGGGACAGAGAACAAAGTTTAGGAGTTTTTAGAATTCCAATACTGAATTATTTTCTGTATTGTTAAGGCTTGTTTCTTCCTTGAGGATAACACATATACAATAAATATACACCTGCCTAAACCACAGTGTCCAGGAGCTTTTACTCATTTTATACCCTAGAAATTATGGAACAGACTCTTCTCCAGTAGCAGCTGCTATGGCAGAAATATGGAAAATTATAGACATTGAAAAAACTTTTATAACAGAAGGGGTACAAAATAATTGTAAAGAAGAATAAATTATATATTGTTTGTATGCATTAAAATGACTCATCTCCATCCAGACCCTATAGAAGAACTCAACTCCGATGTTGTAACCAAAAATAATCTGACATTTTCATAGTTTATCCCAAATACTCCTGAGTTACTTTACCCTGTACTTGGTTTGATAGCTGGGAGTATCAAACATCCCTGAAAGCAATTGAAATAGAAAAATCGAGTGAATATTGCATGTAATACTTGACATAACATACCTGTTTTCTTCCTTAAGCATCACAAGAACCAAACTCCTGTTTGTGAGCCCAGCTGAGCATCCACAGAAAACAAAACACATTCCCCAGTGGTCCCAAACTCTCTGACACAATTTTTCTGATCATGCACATGCAGTGCTCTACTGGAATGAAACAGGGCTTTTAAAAAGTATTACTTAAACAAAAAAAATATTCTGGAGCTGCTTTACAAAAGTCCTCACCAGCACCAGAAGTAGCTTGGTGCTTAAAAATTAAAATTTCTATAACATAAAGGTTTAGGGGATGGTACTCCAAGCCCATAAAAACTCTGGTATAGGCGAACAGCTCCAACAACTACCAAAAGAAAACCACATTTCACATCCCCCTAAAAAAGGGGCTGCCTGAACTTATCCTCTTGTAAAAAGGATATGAGGCAGAGCCACATAATGGAGATAAAAGTCTGCACCTGAGAAAGGCCAAGCCTTCATTTCTCTTCCAGCTGAGGCTCCTCCAGCTGATCTGATAGGAGGATTGCATCATTAGCACATCATCCCTCATAATTAAACAGGAATTCAGAAATTATAGCCAAACTTTGGCTAGAAGTGGGTTCATCAACCTGAGAATCAGCTTCCTGTTCTGGCATTAGCAAGCTCATTATTGACACTTCCCGAATTCATTTCCCTGTTCACGGGGATCTCAAACTGGCTCATTGCACCAGCTGAAATCCCTGGAGCCACATCCCTAAAGCTGACTTCAAACCAGCTGTTTAAAACACACACGAAGCCCCCTGAAGCCCCCCAAACACCCAGTCAATAACTCAGCAGGAAGAGAGAAAAATTTCCTGTATTAAAACCCACCAAGGCTCAGCTCCATGTCTGAGCAAGCACAGAAAAGAGCAATATAACATCTAATGAGGCACCTGCTGAATTACACATCCTGCTCCTTATTTTGGAGGCAAATGTGGCATAAACATAAACATGGAATTCTCTAAAGTATCATTTTTTTTACAGCTTGTGCATTAAAAATAACGTCCAGCAGAATTCTTCAGATCTGAAACCAAATGCCAGTAGAATTTGCCAAAATTTCCTGCAGATGTCTGCTGGCCAGGCAGCCCCAAAATGGTGCCGAATTCAGCCCTGAAAAACCCATTCCCGGGACCCCTCTCCTCCTCTGCCTCCGAGGAGATGCCAAAGCTCCCTGCACTGCTGTTATTTTCACTCCTAAATCCCCATTAGCCTTGTAAAAAGCGAATTCTTTCTCAATTCTTTTTCATTATATCTGATTCCAATTCCCCAAGTCTACCTCCACGTGCATGGGTCCCTCGAAACCCCTGCAATTATCAGAATCTCCTGGTTTTTGCATTCTAACAAATTTTCCAAGCCCAGGAGTTTAAGCACTTTGACAACAGGATTTTGTGCTTTTCAAAAGGAGAAGCTGGAGTCGACCTCAGTGGCTTCCTATCCACAAACCCTTCCAAAGGGGCCCAATAAATTGGCAATTATTCTAGCAGTGATTGCAAGTCACTGCATTTATGTAGAATTAAATATAAATGCATCCATCATCTTAGGAATGATATTTTGAAAGAGTATTCCCCTTTGCAGTTCTCCTACTTTGACCAAAACCAAAAGAATGTATGGAGTGTAAATGCCCTACACTGCTCTGTATTAGTTCATAATTAAATAATTGAAGTATTTTGTTGTGTGAAAATACAGTGTTGTGTCACTTATTCCCAAAAGATGAAAGAAATTTTCCTTAAATTAATCCATTTTCACGACCATTTTATTCTCCTTTTAGGTCAATGCAATTAAAAAAAGGTAAATATTTAATGTTTCTGTTTTCATGGGGTACACAATAATTTCCATTAATCTGGCGAATCATAAAAATGTACATAGATAAACTTTATGTCCTATAATTTTTATTCTAAAATGAAGAAGTATAGTAAATAAATCTCCACGTACCTCAAAAATGTTATTTTTACAGGCTGAGAAGGTTTCCATCCCAACTTCTATGAAACTTGTAATGGCTGATAGGTTGCTTTTCCTTTATTCTGTTTCCACATACTATTCAAGAACTCAGGTAATAATGAAAATATCTTAATCTCTCTTAACTAATAAAATAAGAAAATCTTACTCAGCTAATAGTATTTTCAGCAAGACTGATTTCTGAATTTTAACACTATAAAAACTGCTTATAAACAGTATTAATTGCTGTTTGTTTTTCCTTCAGCAACTGGCCAAGTAATTTGCTTTCCTTAATAAAACAGCAGCTTTCCACAGCTTTGCCAGAAATGGCTGGAATGAAAAAAATATGGAGGAATGGAATTATTCTGTTTGATATTCTGCATATCTTAGCAAAATTTTTAATTCATATTTTATGTTCTGGATAAATCTATCCTCAGAAAATGCATTCAAATGAGCAAATATCTGCTCATTCCCCTTTGTAGCTCTTTAGATTGCAGCCAATCTGCAATTATTGGAAATGTGCTTTAAAATTTACATTTTTTGGTTCCGTTTCAAGCTACTCCAAAGGTAAACTGGAAAATTAGTGAAATAAGCAGCTGGAAGTAAAAAAAATAATAGGGACAATTATGTTTCATTTAGCATTTCTCTGTAACTATGACAATAAAAATACTAATGGGAACAATTGCATAACTCCTCCAAACTCAACCCTTTCCCTTGTTAGTTTAATATATTTAGAGAGAAAATACCATAATCCATGAAAAGAGATGTGAAATTTTGAGTTTACTCTGATAATAACTGTTAAAAAATGGAAAAATTAGACAAAGAATGTTTATTTATTCTTGTTTAAGGTCTTGTAACAGAGCTCTGCTTCAAGCACACCTCCATTTACAGCAATTTTGTTGTTCCAAAGCCCCTTCAGAGAATACTCGTGCTGGCATCCACACAGAGGAAAAAACTGGAGCATGAATAACTCCTGGAATCACAAAGCCATTAAGGCATCACCACCATCTCCTAACTGGGAGCAAGTTTTAGAGATCTTTCAGGAATATATAGGTCAGCATCTGTCATTCAGAGCCCCCTTGACAAAGCTCAGTTTGATGTGTTTAATTCCTGAGCTCATGAGATGCTCCGCATTTACCAGGAGGGAATAAATTGGGTGTAACTGTTTATGGTACAAAACTGGGAAGTTTTGCAAAGTGCTAAACACTGAATGCCAATCACTGGGTGAATTAAGTTCTTAATAGTAGAAGAAAACAACAAAAGAAGTTGTTTTCCAAATCTAGATTTGATTGACTCACTCAGCACTCATAGAACTTCTTGAATAATTAAAATATTTTTTTGATTGTTAGATATGACTGCAAAAACATAAGAAGCCAAGAAAATAAAAAGAAACTTGTTACAATTGTGCTGTTCATATTAATTTTTTCATTCCTCATGAGACACCAAATACCTTCTTTATTCACACCAGCAAGAACTGGAACAACATTTCTGCCAGGCCTCATTCTTTAGGGCTGAGGCAAAAAGTTCCCAGGGAGGAACACAGTGACTTTCTGGTTATAAAAAGTGGAATTACTCCCCAGAAATCAATCCACAGGAAAGAAGGAAAATTGGTTATGGACCACTCTAAGCTAACTAAACTTCCCTCTACTTCAAGTGTAGACAACTTCAGGAGAAAAGAAATGAAGGCTGCACTCTTAATTCCCTACCTTTGTATGTTCATAATAAATGTATTCCTGGAAATGGTTGCCCTGGTATCTGCAATGGAGCCTTGAAATAATATGAAATGATGGAGCTTAAAACCTGTCCTGAACAAAAGAACCAATTTTGTTATCATGGGTTCGTTCACTTTGCTGGCTGTGGATTATCTGAAAAGATTTTGGATTTGAGTGCCTTATTCTGCAGTTTTCATTACAGACCCTTCATTTATTTACATTAGACTGATTCCTCTCTGAATGCTAAAACCAAGCCCAGAACATTTTTAAAATAACTAAAGAAACCCCAAAAGCAGTCCCTAATGCCAAGACTGGTCTTAGTAAAACACCACTTTCACGATCAGAAGTAGATACAGTCGACAATGCCCTTTATAGTGTTTAAAGTGTTGACTGGTCCATGTTGGCACTGGAGTTTGTGCAGCATTTCAGCTCCATTTGCAGGAGGATTTCCCTGAGCAGCACAGGCAGAGGCTCAGGGAGAGCTCTGCCTTAGGTTGCAATTGGGAGATTTTCTGCACAGCAAAACCTGGAGGTATTTCTGGAGCAATGTTTAAATCCTGTGTGACCCTCATTCAGACCCATCCCCAGTGAGTGTTTGCAGGCAAAAGCTGCCTGAAATACACTTTCTCCAATACACACTTTCTCCAATAACAAATATCCCACTATAAACTCCTGCCTGACCAGGCACGTGCTCCCACACAGAAACAGCTTCTGCACTAAAGGATCAATCTCAGCCCCGAGCACGGTTTTACCCTGGAAAATCTTCTGCTGCTCTGAACTCCTGAGCAGGTTCTTTTCTTGCAAGAGTGCTCACACTTGAGTACCATTTCCCTTTTCCTGTAGCCAAATAGCAAAAAAATTGCATCCAGATTATGTTTTGCCTATAAAAAGGAATATTTTTTTAGCTCTGACCACGATGTAAACTGGGCCAATGTGATGGTTTCCTTTGGCATTCCAAGGCACACAGTAAAATAGCCATTTTTTGCCTACATGAATATGTAATTGACACCTCAGCTCTCAGGCCTCCACCCTGCACATTTGGACCATTCCTTGTTTGTTTAGAAGCATAATTTTACTTTCCCCAAAATTAATGGGTATAAGATTAATATTTCCAAACCACTAGATATGCCCCGGAAGCTCCTATTTAAACACTATATAATCAGGCCTCTGTTTGATCTCTTTTCCCTTTTTTTTTTTTCCTTCATCCCAAGACTCCTTTCAAGTGTTAGACAAATCTCCTCCAGTCTGACATCAAAACACACTGACAGGAATAAGACTGGGAGGCTGCTGGCGCCTCTCAAGCAATGCCACCCATTGATCCATGAATAAATGTTCCAGCTTCAAGGCACATCTCTGCTGCAGACTTATTCTCTTTGGAGATTCAAAGAAGAGCTCCTTGTCTGGTGCCCGAAGATCTGAAAACCTGCTGGAGTAACTGGGGGATTGAGGAACTTGACATCGTGGTTTGCAGCTTTGGGCAGGATTCACCAGCTCGCTCTCTCAGGAAACAGCAGCAGCATTTCAGAGGAATCACATACAAGATTTAAACACTCTCTTTTTCACGTGTGTTTGCAGCATTCTGCTGCCAGTTTAATGGTTGGTTAAAGTAAAAACAAGCCTGTTTTAGATCACTATATTATTATATTCGATGATATATTATGATCATGAAGGTAAATTACAAAGGTCTTGCTTTCAGTTTGTTAACAAGTACTTTTTAGTGACATTGTACCAATAACTTGCTAAAAAAATTCCTTGAGCACTGCATTGCCTACAAAATGCTGGGAATATTGAAGATGTAACTGAAGTCTTCCAGAAATGATGCATTTAGAAAGTCCTTGAGAAGTTCAATAAATATTTTCAGGGATGTGTCTTTGGTTTTGCTGCCACGTAATGCACAGAACTGAAAATATGCAGCTTCAGTCATTTTGCCCCAAAAGCCTCTGCAGCAGTAGCCTGATGTCTTAGACCTTGGTTTAAACCCCACCCAGGATTAGCTACTGGAAACCAAGTCCCTTCTAAGAACAGTAGCTCAGATAGTTCTGAATCATCTTCTGACTTTTAAATATAAAGTAAACTTGGTTTCAATCTCTGTGGCATTCACAGGTTCAAACACTCTCCACCACAGATATACAGGCTGGAAAAAGCTAAACTATGGACACTTTAAGGGGATATATATATANCACTCATCTAACTATTTAGGGGTGGTTATAGCATATATATTTAGCATATATATATATATATATATATATAGCAAAACTTTTGCCTGAAATTTCGTGCCACTATTTTATTTTGGGTCAAGTGCTCCAGTTTGTAAACAAAGTTGAATGAAATGCTCTGAAAAAAGGGGGGTAAAAAGGAAAATAGCAAATGTAACTGGATTCTTGACTGAATCTTATCTGAAGAGCTGTGATGAATGCTGCTATAATACATCAAATGCCAGTTAACAATAGTCTGCTGAAAAAGAGCTGGCTTTGGGAGATATTTACTCACATCATTCTTGGCAAGAACTCAAAGTATGACTCACTCCTGGAACATTTATACTACTGGTTACAGCTAAAAAGACATCCAGGTCTGACTATTAAGACCCAAGTCACTTTTAAAAATTGTGGGTTTCTACACGACCCTCTCTTAAATGAGATGTTGAAAGTATATTTAATTTCTTTTTAAGGAAAAAAAAATACTGTCTTGGAAGCAAGAACCTATTTGTGAAGCAAAAATGGGCTGAACATGACTGAACCTGTCAGAAATTTATCTGAGCTAAACAGTGGGATTGAAATATCGGTTGAAACTAAGCTGCCAACCTGCAGATGGAATCAAAGAAAATGAGAAGCTTTTACTTTCTGCAGAGCTATTTATCACCGAGGCCTGACTGCAGTGCATATGGATTTTAAGGGACTAGGAAAGGAGTGGAAAATAATGGACTAGTGCTTCCCTCAACAGCTTAAAGGTAATATGGCTTAAACTTGAATATACCTAGTCATTTTTTAGAAAATTACATGCACAAAAATTGGCAACAAATAAGGAATTCAAAATGTGGTTTGGTATTTTATTCCATCACATTCTTCTAGGACAGTACATAATGACAGTTATCTGTATGTGATATATGAACAGACACACATCAAACATATTGGGCCTGAATATAGGTATGTTTTTAGTTAATAATACTCAGAGGAGAAATTGCAAGTACTTCAGTGAGCTGCTCCTTTTGGCAGGAGGCACATAAAACTGTTGGGGAGAGCATTAGAGTAGGAAATCAAGGTGTGGATGAGGTCAGAAGTGAGCGTGGGGTTTGTTTTTTGTTTGACAGCCAGTTCTTATTCAATCCGTGCTCAGTTATAGAAACTAAACAGGCAGAGGAGGTGAGTGACAAGGCTGCTTTGAGCAGCTCCTTCTCAATGTTTGGGGAGCAGCAGCAGCATGTCCCTCACACACAGATCTGTGCTCAGAGTCGCACCTGTTTGTGCTGCCCCTCACCCAGCGTGCCAGCGAGCTCATCCCACAGCAACAGCCCCGCAATCACAGCGTCCCGTGCCCTCTGTCACCTGGGGGTGGCTACAGGCAGGACACAGACAGGTGGACATGGCCATGGCACATCCTTCCAAAGGCTCTGACATTTCCATGGCCCAGGCCTGTCCGTGGCTCACAGCAGCTGTGCCCCATCCCAGCTCCAGGCTCACATCCCAGCTCCCTCCGTGCAGCCATTCATGGCACCGCTCTTCCCGCTCGTTGTGGGCACAGGCTGGGCCCTCACACTTTGTTGGCATTCCTTCTGCTAAGGTATATATGTATATGTGTGTCTATGTGTATATGTGTATATGTGTATATATATATGTGTGTATATGTATATATGTGTGTATATGTATATATATGTATATATATGTGTATTTATGTATATATATGTGTATATGTATATATATGTGTATATATATGTGTATATGTGTATATATATGTATGTATGTGTATATATATGTTTATATGTACATATATGTTTGTATATATGTTTATATGTATGTGTGTGTATATATGTTTATGCCCTCACACTTTGTTGGCATTCCTTCTGCTAAGGTATATACGTATATGTGTGTCTATGTGTCTATGTGTATATATATATGTGTGTATATGTATATATATGTGTATATGTATATATATGTATATATATTTATATTTATGTGTATATATATGTGTATATGTATATATATGTATATATGTGGATATATATGTTTATATGTACATATATGTTTGTATATACGTTTATATGTATATGTGTGTATATATGTTTATATGTATATATGTGGATATGTGGATAGGTGGATATGTGGATATAGATATATGGATATGTGTATAACTGTGCACATGCATATACATGTATGTATGTGTGTATATTTATATGTATTTATCCTCAGACACAGACCTGAATTTCCTGAATTTCCTCCCTTGGCCCAAGGATGCTTTGGGGTAGAAAAGACCTTGGAGATCATCCCATCCCACCCCCTCATCCCATCCCACACCTTCCACTGTCCCAGGCTGCTCCAAGCCCCAGTGTCCAGCCTGGCCTTGGGCACTGCCAGGGGTCCAGGGGCAGCCACAGCTTCTCTGGGCACCCTGTGCCAGGGCCTGCCCACCCTCACAGGGAAGGATATCTCCCTGATATTTAATCCAAAGAGGAACATGAAATTAAGAAGGCAGGAATTGCCTCTGGAGAGATCCAGTTTCCAAACAGCATTGTGTGTTGGAAGTGTACTTGTATTTTCCATATCCTACACAGAATATTTTAGCACAGCAAAATGCACGGAGCTTGTTCACATGAACAGGTTATTTAGGAATGGAGGCCTTGAGGAGAAGCGTGCTGAGGCTGTAACTGTTCAGACATATATTTAAAGGGTCTTCTCTTGCCATCATCTTGGTGCTGTATTTAGTGTACAACAGGATAATTTTTAAAATGTTAATTATTTAAGGAAAATTGTGTTGTAAATCCAGACCAAAAAGCCCACTATCATATACTTCATATCCATGCAAAAATCAGCAGCAAGTTTTGCTCAACTGATTTTGTTTATCTTGGAGACCTAGGCAATTAACTAAATGACCAAGTGTGTTATTTAATCAGTGACAAATGCTGCAGCTCTTGCTAAAAGAGCTGGAGGTGGTAATGAAAACCCAGAGTTTTTCAGAACCATCCCCTCACACCCTTCTCTGTGTATTGCAGATCAAAGAGGCTCCTGAGTCTTTTTCCAAGCAGCTTTCTGGAGGCTGCAGGGAGAGCTGGATCGTAATCTTCAGGCTCTTTTCTGCCCTGAACTGTTTCTGTGTGCTCAGGATATTGGATGTTTTAGCCCTGAATACCTGAGCACATTGATTGTATTTTCTGGGAGCAGCGCAATGTTAGGCTGGGACTCATTGTGCAACAGAATCATTAAAATATGGTTTCTTGGAGCCAAGAAATATTGGTAGTATATTTAAAACAATGCTATTTGCACAGGGACATATCCTTTCCAAAATCCTGAGAGAATCAAAACAGAACAATGTTTGAGAAGAAAGCATACACCAAATAAACAAATGAGCCTTTAAAATCAGGATTTGTCCAACGTGAACAATTACAACATGCTGAGTGGATGGTATGGACAGATTTATGGGAATTTAATGGCTGAGGGGTGAGTCCCACCCATCAGTTCACTCCAGCCTGGTGCAGAAACACTGCCAGGCTCATGGCACAGACTTTCCTTTCCTTGGAGTTTTTAAATGCTACTTATATCTTTAAAATGTACAAGATAGAAACCGGTGCTGGATAAATAAGATAGAGACAACACACTGCATTCATGTTTTACTTGTCTGACTTTCACTTGCTTTCAGATTATTTGGGGAGAAAGAAGCTCAGAAAAAAAATAGAAAAGAAAAAGGTGGACGCATCCCATCTCATGTGAAAGAATCTCACTGGAGAGAGAGAAAAACTCCAATTCCTTGCTGCTCCTGAATGGTAAATATGATGGTGGGAAACTTAGACAAAACCAAATACATTTCCCTTTGGATCAGCCAGATTGTTCTGGTACGGCTATAGTTGAATCTGCCTAATTTTAAAGCAGGGAGATAAACCTTGGGGCATTATCAAGTCAGAGGAATGTGGGTATTAACTTCTGTGAGCACAAAATGTATGGCAATATTGAGATATAGGAATGCACACACACATATTTAGATGTACAAACACACACACACATATCTACATCTATATCCATATCTAGATCTATCTATATCTATATCTACATCTATATCTACATCTATATCCACATCTATATCCATATCTAGATCTATCTACATCTACATCTACATCTATATCTATATCTACATCTACATCTACATTTACATCTATATCTATATCTATATCTATCTAATCTATATCTTTGCAGGAATCCAAGAAATAGTCCTTTGGCTGTGCAACTTTAAGGACATGAATTTATTTTGTTAGGGCTGTGGCCATGCAGTTATCAATAGGACAGGACTGTATTATTGAGGTTTACTGTAAGAAAATCTCTTTCCAAAGATTGAGGAGCTCAGTACTCAACTCTCAATTACATATTTATGTTGCTCCTTCTTTCCAGACAACTTACCTTTTGAGTGCTATTAAATATTTACTTGCTGTCAGGAGTAACAAGATGGAATAGGAGCTGACATTATCAAAAATAGTAGAGACATACTTAATCTTACTTCCTCACTAGTTTTATAAAAAAGGACAGCATCTGCTAAATAATTTTGATCATTTTTCCACAGCCAAGAACTTTGCAGAAAGCACTGAAGTGCAGCATAATTTCGTCTTCCAAAGAGAGAGAAAATTTCATAAATATCGATATATTTTTCTGTGTGGCACTTCAGAAAGTTGCTGCCACATCATCCATCTGTGCTCTCACTGGCACCTCTTAGGTCAGAACTGGAGAGCTGAAATTCAGAGTTCACATTTCTGTACCCATTCTGGTAAAAGGGAAATAATCTTTCTCCTAAACAGTGATGTCGTTGTTCTTAGAAGATGTTTTGTGTTGATTTGGCACTGGAAAAATGTTTCTTTTGAAACCTGTATTTTGTCAAACAGTATTTATTTTACATTAACCAAAAGGCCATTTCATCTCCTAGGGCCCATCCTTGTCAGACATGGAACTTCCATCAGCAGGATTGGGTACTCAGTGCTAGGATGGACACTGCAGAGCTTGTGAAGAGCCCTCAAGCCTGAAGATTCATTAGAAGGACAAAGTAGAAACCCAAGATCATCTAAGTGCATTGGGATCTGAGTCCAAGGGTTGGATGTGGAATTCAGGGTGTTTCAGTGGCACATTTAGAGGCACCAACAGGTGGATTTATCGTGTTTCCATCAGGTTTCTTTATCCTCTTTCAGAGCTTATTCATCCTTCCCCCACCACATTTCTAGGTGCTGGCTTTTCCTTAACTAGACTGTCAAAAACTCCAGGTTAAACCCCTACCATTTAGAGTCCAAACTCATCCAGAGAACTTTCAGAATTGACTCTCCACAGGAGCAGATTCTGAAGATTTGCAGCTGCTTGTCAAAACTGTGCCTCAACAGAATCATTGAGGTTGGAAAAGACGTAAAAATCACTGAGTCCTCTTCAGCTGCTGTAACCCAGCAGGTATTTACATGGAATGTGGATCCCTGAATCACTAATGTGGTTTTTAACACTCTGCCTCCCATTTTAAAGGTTTCATGTCAATCAGTGTGTCTGTTGGCAATGAAATATATCCAGATCATTTTTCCTTAGTGAGTCTGCTTTAGTTCTTTGGTTCATTCCTGAGAGTTTGAGTTGGGAAAGCTTCTCCTGTGAAACAGTGGCCTGAAAGGCTGGAAAGTTGTTCCAGTAAATTCTGTCTTGATAGAAGTTACTAATCGATGAAGGCAGATACTGTCAGCTGCTATTCTGGTTTTATTAAATACAGTTGTCTCTGACTGCCCTCAGTATAAGGTAAATCATTCTTTTCCCAGTTCAAGGCTGAGAACTTAATGCAGCAGTATAAATTTAGGCTTTCACTGCATAACCTTCTGTCTGTTCTTTTCCAGTTGCAAACATGATCAGGTTAGAATTCCCCAGGTGCACAGCCGAGATCTCACCCTCGTGATGTAATCTTGCTTTTTCTGTGCTTCTCCTTCAGTATTTTATTGATTACTGTGCCACTCTTTGAGATTCACACCTTTCACAGTCATGCATTATGCATCTGCTTCTCTTTAATTATTCTAAATACTTATTTAATATTCTTCTTTTTCAGGGCAGATGTTACTGGGTTTACTACCTTCATTATTCTGGAAAAAAGCCAGATACCTCTCTCCTCTGTAGTGTCTTTTTTTTTTCCTCTGAAAACTGGGCTGGATGGTTTGCTTGCTGTGGTGATCTTGATGTGAACTGATTGTCCTTCATTAAGTGCACTGACTTTTGCTTCCAGCTTCGAAGTGAAAGGTGTTCACTTTGTGTGGGATTCGGGCCAGGGAAACCTGAGTTGAAGTTCACGTTTGCTCTGTGAGCAAGACCCTGAACTCCACTGAGTTTCAGGGGACTTGTATATCTAAAAACCATTTACATCTTTTCTTATCCACAGATGGAAACACCTGTCTGGATTCTTTTTGTCATATAACTCCAATTTGCGCTGTAGCCTAACTGTATTTCCCACTGTCACTGCCACTCACGTGCAAACCCATGAGCTCCTTCTTTGCAGACACTGAATTCTTTGAATTTTGGTACAATAACAGACCTCTTGGCAGCTGTAGACGCCTGTTATTAAGAGAGATGACTCGTTGAATGTTCCTCTGTAGAGGGAGCAGGCTTTGAGTGGCTGTGATTTGCATAGCATGTGCTGATGTGCAGTTTGCTGTCCCAGGGAATGGTGCTCTCTGTGTGAGGGAGAACACAGCTGGCAGCAACAGCAAAGGCTGCAGCAAAGCCTGAACGGCTCCCACACCCATGGTGAAAAATCCCCTGCCATTTGGAATGGTAACTCAGCTTCTGGCTGGTTTGCTTGGGTGTTAATCAGTTTATGGATATATTTCTACAAAGCTCCTGTGCGCTCCCAGCCTGCTCCAGTCACCCATTTTCTGTTGTCACAAGCTACACAAGGTGTCTGGGCTCAGGAAACTACTCAGTATTTGCTTTCATTTTACAAACAGCTGTGACATTAAAAGACACTCTCTTCATGCACCTCATTTTCAGAGATTTTCTGTGCCCTCAGAGCTTAGTTTAGGATTCAATATATTTTTAGAGAGCAATACTAATGCCTCCTGCCCACACAAAACGAAATACTGCTTCATGTGCTTTCTGATTTGCTTCCTTTAGAGTAACTTGATGTCCTCCAATGATGGAATATCATCATTTGAGGCAAATTGAGCCTCCTCCCACACACAGCAATTCCATAACCATAAGGTAAATACTTCTATGAAAGTATTTGAGACTGGTGGTGAACTAAAGGAAGAAATGTTCCTTCTTTATGGGTGCAATAACATCAGAAGTTTCCAAAATTTGATGCACTCAGTGGTCATTTTGTCCATCAGAGGATCTTTCAGGCAAGACTTTAAGGAAATACAGGCATTTTATTTATTCTATTTTGTGTTTTATTTAATCCAATTCTCGTCATTCTTATGATTTCAAAGTTACTCAAAAACGTGGAAATGAAAGGCAACTGGATGAGACAAATGCATTTTATTCTCCTACAGAACAAGGCACCTATGGGGATAAACTAAATGTGACCCTGAGAGCTGTCAAGACAAATTAACTGGTCAAAACCCATTTGAACAAATTCAAATTTAAACTGGGTAAAACTAAAAAGAGAGGTCTCTCCACTGTCATACTTAACATTGAGACCTACAATGTTTAAGGAACCACATCTGCCTTTAACTTTTTTTTTTCCTAAAGGACAAACTTATTTTAAAAATAAACATTAATATCTGAAGCATTACTGAAATCTTGCCAGCAGCCAGAATGAGCTTAAAAAGTCAGGAAAAAAGGACTTCTTTTGAGATGGAAATTTACTCAGTAAAAATGATCAGATCTGCCAAACTGGTAACGTGATGACTGGGAATTTCAGTTGTAAGCAAAACCAGTCTTAATTTTTCAGGCAGGTCACCTAAATGTCAAAGGATTTTATTAAATCTCAGGTACTTCTTTGGAGTGAAGTCCTGTTGGTGAGAAAGGTAATTCCTCGTGCAAAAAGGTCCAGCCTATATTCTGAAAATTGGCCAAGTCAGACTTGTGAAATTCAATGTGGATTGTAGATGCTCCTAATTGAGCCAAATTAATTCAAGAATTAACATCCCAGTGAAGATGTTGTAGACACTCAGTGGGAGCTGCTGACCACAACAGTGCACCAGATGCATCTGAAGTAAACAATACTGCTTTCCCAGAAAAGCAAACAACTGGATTATAATTCTGCTGAAGGTTACTTTTAAATCTAGGGGTTATTTTTTTCTTCTGGAAATGAAAAATTATGTGATCAGTTGGGAGCCTTTTTGATTTAGGAAAAGACATATCTTGAAAACCCACGGAGAAAAGTACATTTTGTCATTTGTGTTTCTGAACTGACCTTCCCTGGAGTTGTCATCTATCAAGAGAAGTCTGAGGGAACCAGCAGAGAACCAGCCAGAGACTGCCCTGTCCCTGAGGAGAGCTCTCTGGGATTCCAAATCCACTTTTTCCCGATTCTCAGCAGAGACAAGTGACTTTGTACAGCAGTTTTTCCTCCGTGCCTCCTCCCCTCGTGATCCCTCTGCCATTTCTTTTTGCAGCTCCACCCCTAGAAGCCCCTTTGCTGCTGGGATCGATGTGTGCCTCTCCCCAGAGCTTCCAGTTCCCACTTTCCTGACACTTATCACAGCAACCCCTTCTGCAAAGTGCAGGGCCCTTTTATAATTTATGTATTTGCCTCTCAGAACAAGCACAGGGATTTATCAGGTCCTGTTCTCACTCCAGCTTCGTGCCTTGGTCCGGGAAAATCCACTTTGATTGAACTTGGGTGCATTTCTGGGGACCTGCAGGAACTGGTGATTACAGGAGTTGATTCAGCTTCAGCTGAACTCTGAATTCAGCCACAGAACTCAGCGTGAGCAGGATCAGACATTTTCGGAAGAGAACGTGTCCATCAGCCTTCATTTTGGGAGTATTCTGGGATGCTGCTTCCTGTGTTTGAAGCACTCCCTCTTCTGAGACAAAATGTACTGAGGAACGAGCCTCTATCTGTATAAAATAAACAAATAGTCTGTCTTCTGGAATCAAATTAGTTATCATTTTATTCCTTTTTCCCCTCCCCCTTAATTGCTCACTTCCATTTTCTCCTGATGGGACACTTGAAACGGGGCTGTTGGTTAGAAATGCAAAAAACTGAAGTGAAAATTGTGTAACACAGGCTGTGTTAGTGCCCCACGTTCTAACTGCCTTTTAATTTGTAACAACCATTAGTGGAAGGGCTGACAAGTGGTAGAAACCTAGGAAAAAAAGTGTCAGAATAATTTCTCGCTCTCCTCTTTCTTTTCCCCTGCAAATGAAGTCTGTGAGATTACATCAGCTGGGAAAAAATAGAATCAAGAGGGAGAGATGGGATGGAAATTCCTATAAAATCTATTCTGTGATTAGAGGTATCATAAAGCCTATGAAGAAGCACAGGGGATTGCCTGGAGTTTTCTTTGAACTCAGGGGCATCAACACAGGGCAGGGCAGACAGCAGTACTCTTTGTGAAGTGGCAATCTTTTCTGATATATTTATTACAGAAAAAGGAAAAAAATATATTATATGCAGTTCTTCAAGTGAAAAAGGGACAGGCTGGGTGTGTGTTTTGAACCAAGACACAAAAGCAGTGCATTCTCTAGATTCATGAGCCAATTAAAATCTATAATGCAGGGAGGATCAAGAGAGAAACCAGCAAATTTTACATATTCTGGTAATGTCTAACACCGAGTGGGATTTTGTGTCTCAAGGATCTGTGCAGTGCAGAACTGAGAAGAAATTGAGCATAGCATCCTTACTCTATGAAGTTGTGAAAACAAGTATTTCTGTGTCTAGGGCTGGTCGTGAAGAGATAGTTCTCCCTTCCATGGGAAACAGGAGAGTGGGATAATTGGCAAAGTTCATATTGGCAATATTAAGCAACACACCCCTGAAATTATTCTGGTTTTGGACATCACCCATGGCTTTAGTTCTGGGAGTTCCACACCTGAAATTAATGCACAAAGAGAGCATTATTTGCACTGTCTCAGTGGCGATCAAATATATTCTTCACTGGAAATATGAAAATCACCTGCTATTCTTGCCCTGAGAATGTTGTCCCCTGGCTCTGTTTTAGCTCCAGAGTAACGGAGTCCCCTCCAAAGAGCACGGAGCCCTCCCACTCTCCCAAATTCCTGTGGCCTCCAGCTGCTGCTGTGACCCCCAGGTGGCACCCAGGCTCGGGGTATCAGGGTCTGTAATGAATTGCCTCTGCAGGTTTTGGAATTCCAGCTTGGCATTTGTCACAGTGGCACATTCTCAGTGTAGAAAGAGAAGTTTGGCTGAGGACATGAGCTGCTCTACCAGAATAATTTTCTCCTTCCAAAAAAGGGCTATCAAAAAGGAACACTAAAGAGTTTCGACAAAGCTGTTGACAGTCAGAGCTTTTCCAGGCAGTGCTGCGGCAGAAAATTCTTCATTTTGCTGCAATTCTCCTTTGTGGTGATTACACTTACTGGCTTAGCGCACTTGAGGAAGGGATTTTTGGTTTCTTTTGACGTTTGTTTGATCTTTGCAACTCCAGTTTTTGAGAACGATCACCATTCTAGGCCAGCACTTTCTGCAGACTCTTTCAAAGTCCCAGCTCTTCCAAAAGAGTTGGCTCTCCAAATGTTCCAGAATTGTCCACCTGTCTTGTCTGATGTTCTGATGTCTTCCTCAGCCTGCTCCTCCTCGTCCCTCATTTCCATGCCGATGTCAGGCTGTTTTTAGGGATAACGCCGGAGCAGGCGGGCCCGTCCATCCCGCAGGATGCTCTGGCACACCCAGCGCCTGTGTTATGTCAATGCGGGAGAATCGCTGCTCGGGAGGGGCTGCCACAAAGCAGGAGCTGATTTAGTGAAAAGCACCGAGATTGAAAGGGGTTTGCCCAGCCCGATGTGCGGGGAATGTTAAGGAGCCCGTTCCCGTCATCCCGGCTGTACTTCCCATTCTCCCTCCTTTTCCAAGCCAACCTGGATGCCAGGAACTGCGTGCTAAGGAAAACCTGACCCCAAGCTGGAATCAGTGCAATCAATGCAGAGCAGCTCATCATTTTTATTAAGGGAATTAGCTTTACTCTCGCTCGCTCTCTTTTTTTTTTTTTTTTTTTTTATTTTTTTNTTTTTTTTTTTTAATTTCTGTATCTGCATCTCTTTTGAGGCTGGAACCCCTAAGATATCTAGAATGGAGTTAATTTGAAAAGCTCCGTTTATGCACTTGAAAGGAAAAAACAAGTTTATTCTAAGAGGAACATATGGGTAATGTATGTATATTCAGATAACAAACATGTATGTCTAATGCATTGTTTAAGATACAAGTTTAGCTCTCGAAGCGGTGAAAATGTGAATTAATGTCATTTTTAAAAATTACTGTAAACTGTAAAAGCCTTATTAAAGGGAGTCTGCTGGAGTCAAGGAATTTCTGCTCCAGTCAGTTTTGGGATTAGAGCCAAGCTAAACCCAGAGGTGTCTGGAGGTTCACAGGAACAGACAAATGATCACTGCAAGAGCTCTTTGGGTTCACAGAGCCAGGGCAGGGTTTGGCGCAGCAAGTCCACACACTTGACTTTAAATCTTGTTCAAAAAGATTCAGAAGTGCCTTTGCCATTGGGCTCTTCAGTGCCACCAAACACTGTGGATTTGTGGGGTTTCTTTGGTCATGGGCACAAAAATACACGGAATAATCCCATATTTTGGGAGTGCTCCCATGGATTTTTGTGGCCCATTCAGTGCAGGGGCTGCTGATGTCACCCACGGGTGAATGAAATGGTTTGAACTATCTGAAAATAAAAAATAAAAGTGGATTTTCCTTGACATTTTAGGAGACATTTGCTTTTGTTTCTGAATCAGTTTGGTTTTATAAACAGTTTGAGGGATCATATGCCTGTCCATCATTGTTTTCCTAAATAAATCCAGAATCACAGAACATTTTGGATTGGAAGGGACCTTAAAGCCCATCCAGTGCCACCCCTGCCATGGGCAGGGGCACCTCCCACTGTCCCAGGGTGCTCCAAGCCTCATCCAGCCTGGCCTTGGACACTTCCAGGGATGGGATATCCCAACAAAAAATCCATTGTAACTCTTGCAAAGGAAAATTCTCTAACTTGTTGCATCCCTCAAAATAAATGAAATAGCAAAGCTGAACACTCAGTGCCGGAAAAAGTAGTTTGGCTAATAAAATGTTTCACTCTATTAAAACTTTTTGTGGTACCACATGATATGGGAAATAAATGTTTTTGTTGAATTTATTGAGTTTTTAATCTAGCAGTGTTTCTTCAACATAAGTAAATACACTGAAGTATTTAAATGCTTTTGAATTCCAAGGGATTTGACACTCCCAAGTGTAATTTCAGCCTTTTAAAATTTATAAATGTTTTATAAAAATGCAGAATATATCATGGTTTAATTACTTAGGATGACTTATCCATTCTCTGAGAAGTTTTCTATAATTATCCATTTTTATCACAGAAAAATGTTGTTATATCAAGAAAGATGATATCTACCTCCACACTTCTCATCTATTTTATCTAATTTTATTTGCATCTTCTTGTTTTCCTCACCATCCTTCTCAGCCTCATCCCAATGCAAATCAAGGAACTAATTTGCATGCAATGCTTTAATTTCAAGCCTGCTAAGATGACACTGTTAAATATTTGCACTGTGTATTTTTACCAGCAGATTCTTCATCAGCCACATATTTCTGCAGCAGTGAATTTCAGCTAAAGTCAATGGGCACAGATTTCTAACTGCCACATAGAATTTCATTTTTCTTCCTGACTGACCTGCATAAAATAATTAGCTTTTTTCCTTATGCTGAGCTGACAGCTACCTGGGAAACAGCAGGTACTCTCCATGTTAATAATGCTGTGCAGCCCAAGGCCTTTTTCCTTAAATTCTTAGCATAAAGAAGATTGCAGCAAGTCATATTTGTTGAATAAATTGTGAAGATGTTTCAGCTTAGCAGAATCAGAGAGGAAATCAAAATACACAAAGCAAGGAACAGAGAATTAATATTGTATTTTCCCAGAGGCTTTGGTTCACCAAGTGCTTGGTTTATGGTGATGAGATCTGTAAATAATTCCTGGTTAATGCTTGGGTATGAGTTAGTGATGACCCAGCAAAGGGATCTATGAGAGTGGCTTGGCTTTAGACAGGAATGTTTCAGGCAAGACTTTAAGGAAATTTTAAAGGCATTTTATTTCTTCTATTTTACATTTTATTTATTGCAATTCTCACAATTCTTTTGATTTCAAAGTTACTCACAGAAAGACAGAAATCAAAGGTACCTGGACGAGACAAATGGCCTCCATGGCCTGGGGATAGCTCAGCACAGGGTGGGGAGGAGAATCCTCAGGGATGTTTTTGGCTCAGGGCACTCCCTGCTCCTGCTGCAGGGGATGAAGTGCCTGTAGCCAAGCAGGGACTCTCTCAGGGTGTCTGGGGAGCTCCTGGACCACGCCACAATTATCAATGGTCTGGTTCTCCCCAGAGCCACACAAACACAGCTGCTGTCCCTGCCCTCGCTGGCACCGTGTCACTCATCCCCCTGCACCTCCTGAGTGCTCACCTGAGTGCTCGCCCCAACCCTCACACCAGGTCAGGGGAGAAATCAGGGAGAAATTCTTGGCTGAAGAGGTGGTGAGGCCCTGGCACAGGTCGTCCAGAGGGGTTGTGGACTCCCCATTCCTTGCTCAACACCAGGTAGGACAGGGTTTGGAGCAGCCTGGGACAGTGGGAGGTGTCCCTGTCCATGGCAGGGGTGGCACTGGATGGGCTTTAAGGTCCTTTCCAACACAAACCATTCCATGATCCTCTGATCAGAACTTTCTACTGAGTAAATCCATACTAACTCCTGGCACTGCAGTGCAAGGTAAATCCAGAGCACACACACATTTAGAAGAGAGGACAATTTACCACTCAAAAATCAATGCTACATAAAACATTATCTGAAAATGAGTTTTGAAAGCTGTTTGCTACTTTGAGCATGTCCCAAAGAAGTAAACTCAGTACCCTGAAAGGCACTGCACAGTTTTGGAGAGCTGAGGTGTAACAGGGACAGGAAGGTTCCATTCCAGAGGGAAGAACATGAAGCACTCCTAAAGGCCTCAATTCTATCATTAAAAAGACTTTCCTTGTATTTTTGTAACAATTATCTAATGATTTCCAACCCATATGCTTGTACCAGATGTCTGAACCTTCACAGGCCAAATCATATTTATTCCTTCAGACAAACCACTTCATATTACTTAATAATAATTCTCAGGATCATTATTATCATTCTCATCACTTCAAATCCAAACACAGCAAATATGATGAATAACACGCTTCAGTTTTTCCCCTTGATTACTGGGCTGTGTGTGTGCACAAAAACATTTCAGTTTGGAAGATGTGATTTCGCTGGTGAAGCCATTGCTAGCCAGATCTTTCCTGGATCACTTTCCCTGCACTGTGGAACGAATGGAATTCTGAAGTGCTAGCACCCAAAATGAAACTTTCCTGTGCTACAGTTGCTAATGGTATTAATTGCCATTTCCATGCATTTCACTGTGTCTTCCTGTCACTATTAAGAATTGTTACTCTTGAAACACTTGTGGAATACCTGTAAAACTCAGAACCTTTATTTGCATCACACTTGGTTTGCACTTCAGCCCCTAAGAACTATTCCTGCTCCTTTAGCAATCCCAAAACGCCCTGAACAATGAAACACGGGAGTTTTGGTGTGTTCCAGAGCCAAAGAAAGAGTTAATAGCGCCCAATGTAGATAAGGTTGTCATTACTCTTCGACAGTAAATATTGCTTTGTGCCAGGTTACCTGATCTGATAAGGAGCAGAACCTCCCAGCAGCAGGATGCTGATAATGATCCTGCCTTTACCCAGTGCCTCTCATCTCAGCAGCTCTGAACTCGCTGCAAAAGCTGCACACAGACAATGTCACCCTTTCCTGAAATGCAGCACGGACTGGAATGTGATTGTCCATTAAAACAGGAGTGAACAGCTCGATACAGTGAGAACAGGCAATGCAATCCTCCTGCCAGGGTCTGCAGCGGGGGAGGAGGCCACAGCTTTTAATATTGTTTTTCAAAGCATTTTGACTGCTTTCCATCACCTCAGCGTGTTGGAATCTGTTTGGATCACAATACCAGGCACTTTGATCAGGGTAAAAATGGAAATACCACCATGATGGCTTGGTTTAAAACAGATTTAGAAAAATTATCCGTTTCTGAACTGTAAATCCTGTATTTACCTTTACATCAGCATATGCACTTCCAATTTGATGTTCTGCAAATCAGTGTCAGTGCCTCTGTACCTAAACAGTGTTTTTCACTTCCATGGAATCATGGAATCCCAAAACGGTTTGGGTGGGAAGGGACCTTAAAGTCCATCCATGGGCAGGGACACCTTCCACTGTCCCAGGCTGCTCCAAGCCCTGTCCAACCTGGCCTTGGACACTTCCAGGGATCCAGGGGCAGCCACAGCTTCTCTGGGCACCCTGTGCCAGGGCCTCCCCACTCTCACAGCCAGGAATTCCTTCCCAATATCCCACTTAAATCTCCTTTCCTTCAGCTTAAAACCATCCTCCCCTGTCCTGGCACTAAATGTCTTTGTTTCATTAACAATTCCAGCTGCATATTTGACTCTGTGTCTTTATCAGAAGTTATTCCTGCATTTGCCCACAGCAGTCCCAGACCAACATGTCTTTTTTCAATGGATTTCTAGGGAGGTTTTGTTTCAACTCCTGTTGGCATCCTCCTCATCTATAAGCACTCATTGATTTTTAGAACCAAACCAACAAGTAAAAACACAGGAGTGGGAAACAGGAACTCCAAAGAGGCAAAATGGAAGATAATGGAGCTAGGAAACGAGGCTGGCTTTAACATACCCTGCTTTAACAAACCCAGCTTTAACAAACCCTGCTTTAACAAACCCAGCTTTAACAAACCCTGCTTTAACAAACTCTGCTTTAACAACCTCTGCTTCTTTGCTGCTTATGCATTGTTTCTATCAAGACAACCCTTGGTAGATCACCACAAATTTTAAAATAAAAAAAAAAAAAGGAGGCTATACCAGTGCATGGCTGCACTGTGATCTAAAGTGTCCCTCAAGAATATTTCCTAATTAAACTGCTTGATCAGTTTTATTACCTTAATCAGTGCAGCCAGCCTGCAGGAGGTACTGACACTTCTGTACCAAGGATCCTGCACTGCAAGAGTGGATTTATTTTCAGAGCTGTCTCTCTCTCACCAGACTGACTTTTGGGCCAGGTTTAGCTGTGTGTGAGGTTCACTAAAATGAGCTTAACCTCAGCCAGTTTTAGGACACGCATTGTAGAAAATTTAAAACAAAAAAATGCTTTTCTTGTTGTGTTTTAAGGTACAAGGGGTTTTGACAGTCACTGGGATTGAAAACAACACAGATCACAAGGCATCAAGTCTGTAAATACTATGGAATTCCTAATTCTTCAGGAAAAATCTCAATTAATGCCCCGTTCCTAAGATTATTACAGGAAGACAACATGAGTTTTTTTAAATACACAATCTCCAGTACTTTCAAGGCATCATGTGAATTTATCTCAGAGCATCTGATCATCCAGACATGCAATTCAAGATTATTTGACAAAAAACCTTGACTACAGGAAGCGATAAAATGACCTTCAGACCAAAATAATATGAAATAATATTACCTTTAAACGCCTCTGTTCTTCTTGAATGTAATTTAGAAACCTTGATTATTTTTAACTCTCCTATGAATCACAGGTCCTGTTTCAAAATGCACTTGGACAATATTTTAACATATCCACTACATGGTCCTTTTTTTTTTTCCTCTGAGAAATTTGTGGGTTTTCTCTGCACCAAATCTCAATTATGCAAATTCTGTTATCATTTTGGGAATGCTTAGTCATGGAGCTTCATTACCATATTTTTGGGCATGGTAAGTGTGGAGTAGAGAAAGATGCTGACTCCAGAAGAATTAGTGATGATCTGACAGACAAATATAAATTATTCTGAGATATTTTGAACTGCTACAAATTGGTAATAATTATGTTATCAGGCATGGATGCCTACTAGGGTCAACCATAGGAGCATTTTATTTTCTTCTGCTCTTCCACCACTGTTGTTTATTTCCTGATGTGGACAAACAGAGACTGTTCCAGGATGGCTTTAACATTGTGCTATAAGGTTCAATTTTGTCCTTTTATGTGACAGCCTGCCAGTTTGCAGGCAAAAAAACCTGAAATATTGTCTATCATTTTCCCCTGGAAAGATGGGATATTAATGAGATTTGAAAGAATAATTTGATGGGAATTTCAGCAATGCAAATCAAGTATGACATTGGAGGGTGAAAGGAAAGCAAAGAGCACTGGGGTGAATCCTGGCATTGCACAGAAGAACTGGCCAGCTTTGGTTCACTTGGAATTCCTGCCTGGAATTCTGACATGGAAGCTGGAGATCTATCAAACCCATAATGGGGTATTTAAACCCCTTTGATAAAATGGCGAAGGTTATGTGGAATTAACTCATTCCAAAATCCAGGATTCCTCATTTATCAACATCCTTTCTTTGAAAAAGATGATCATAAAAGAAAATGGAAATATAAAAAACGTTTTAAGAAGAAACTCTGCTGTTTTGATACCAGAGGAGACCTTCTTAATGAAAAAACTACAGAACTTCAGATAACTAAAAATGGGGGATGGGGGGCACACAAAGAGCCATCCACCGTAAATGGGGAACAGAGAACTTCTTTCCACATGCTGAGAGACATTGATGGCTCTTGGAATGATTCACAGATTGAATTAGAACACTTTCATGGAAGGATCATTTGAGCAATTTGGTTTCCAGTTAGAGTATTGCCTCACTGCTGATATGCAAATAATGATTTCTGCTGCTGCCACAAAAGGTATTAATAATTTGGCCTGAGAATTAGCAGATAAACAAGAAATAGTTAATATGATGTCCCACTTTCTTTCAGCATGTGATGGCTTCTTTAGCAAATTTACTAATGTTTTTAAGTCCATTTATGGACTTGAGAAGGGTTTTCCTCCATTTTTCTCAGAAAATTTTGATTTTTTTAACTCATCCTTTAAGTTTATCTTTCTTTTTCTATCCTATGTAGAAATTTCCTGTCTATTATTCTGATTTATCTTTTTTATTACTCAGATAATTATTTGTTACATTTTTTGATGGATTATTCACTAGCTCTCTTCATTCTTCAGATTTATTTCTGCAAGAACAGCATTGCTGAGCTACTGCCCTAAGTGGATCCATTTCTTTTCATGTGACATTCAAGTAGTGAATATTCTAAACTCTGTTAGTTCTGAAATTCTCTTACATTACTCTACCTGTTCATTCCAACCACATGATACAAATGCAAATTTCAAGGGTTTTTTCCTCTTCGTTGAGTATTTTTTTCCTCTGTAAACTTCCAAGTTGGTTTTTATTGTATAACTAAATGTGGCTTAGCAATTGAAATCCCCTGACAATGGGCAATTAAAATCCCTCCTTAATGTTCAGTAACTGAGGGCGTTTTCATGATGAGCTCATTGTTGGTGCTGAGTGATCAGATGCCTGTGGACTTTTCTGGATTTAGGAATGTGCCCACTGCAGCACATTCCAGTGTGGTGCAACATCATGGAATCCAGACTGGTTTGGGTTGGAAAGGACCTTAAAACTCATCCAATCCCACCCCCTGCCATGGGCTGGGACACCTCCCACTATCCCGGGGTGCTCCAAGCCCTGTCCAGCCTGGCCTTGGACACTTCCAGGGATGGAGCATCCATAACTTCTCTGGGCACCCCATGCACCCCTATCCACTGGAAAGGATTTCATAAATAGATACCACTGTTGAACCTCCCTCACGTCTCCCAGGGAAGCAGCATCTCACAGCCTGAAGGAGAGCTGAGGAGCATCCAGGATATTCACAGGAGATTTTAATGGAGAAGCAATGAAACAGCAACATTCTCCTTCTTCCAGCTGCCCCTTTAAGCTCCAGGAGCTGTGCTTGCCTTCTGGAGCCAGGTGGTTTTCACCTCCCCTGGGATTTTGGATGCACTTCACTTCCAAATCACTGCAGTCCTCTCCAAGATACTCAAAGATAGAAATCTTTGATGTTAAATGAACAAATTCCTTCACAAGCTGATGCTTAATGTCCATCTCATGAAAAAGGCAAGAAAAACGCTGCTGGAGAGAAATGTGAATGAACAGGAGAGAGACAAAAAGGGAATGTAGGAAGCCGGTGGAGAGAGAGAAGTAAAACCTGCTTTAATTCAGGTGATCACTGGCATGTCTGAGCTGTCAGGCTGACACCACTGTCTGCCTGCACTCAGAGAGAGTTTTCCATGTCAAAGAAGCAGATGTGCCAAAAGAATCCTTTCTAAAGCTGTAGTAGTTTCAGCACACTTATAAAAAACACAATTTCTGCCTTAAGAATTCCTGAAATCCCTACAGTTTTATTAGGCTTTGTGTGATGTTTAGAATGAAAAAGATGGACATATTTGTAGGGAATAAAGCTGAATGCATTTTGTAAAATTACTGGCTGCTACAATTTTATTTCAAACATGCCACCTACGTTCGAACTAAAAATGCTCCACAGTCTTTTTATAATTCATCTTTGCTGGAAAACAGTTGGTGGAGAATTTGAGTAGGAAAACCCAAACATTGCATTGGCCTTGAATCCTCCTGAGCACTTCTCTGCAAAGGGTCAGCAAGGATATGTTTTGGGAGCTGTTTGAGTGTTAGTTAATCAGAAATAATTTCATTTTGATTCATCACTAGAGCCCTTCAGAAATACAACCTCATAATTTTTTCCTCTCTATGACTCCTTTAAGAGTAACTCCTGAACCTTCCCTTTCCAGCTGCTGCCCTCACTGCAGTGGCATCAGGGAAGAGAAAGTCAAATTTACTAAAAAACCTAAACTGCCAAAGTAGCAATTTGAATTAGTAACGCAAAGCAGCAATTAGAAGATATCTACAAAATTTCTCTGGGTGGAGAGTATGAATGTAGATTATTGCTCAGCAATATTTGATACTACTGTGGTTTATTCAGTAAAATGCTTCATTTCATATCAAGAGTGTCGCTAATTTCAGCAGCAGAGCCCCAACATCCATTTCTGTCATCCTGGCAGGACAGCAGCTCTGAAAGAATGGCATTAAAAGGATAAACTCTGCCTTTCTCAGCTTCGAAGGTTTTGTAGGCGTTAAAGTAATTTTGCAAAAGGACAAATCACAGTTTACTTTTGTTTTCCTTTTTGTCCTTCACTGCAAACAGAAATTCAAAACATTGAACCCATCAGAATGAGACATAAGGTGATCTCTTAGGCAGGGATATTTCTTTACCCAAGCTCGGTGTGCATTTAGAAGCCTTTCTTGAGGACAGGCCCAGGAAACACCGAGCTGCCTTCCCATGGGTTCTGAGACAGGATCTGGAAGAGAGCTTTCCCTGGCACTCCCCCACCTAGGCAGTGTCTTCCATGCACTGAAATGATATTCATAATGCATTTTTCTGCACGATGCCATGTTTCTCAAACTGCCTTCCAACCTAGGCAGCCAGGAATCCTGTAGCACTGAGATGTTCTGCTCTTTTCCTAGGAAATCCACATTTTACAAGTTGGTAACAGTGTTACACACAGAATTCTCAGTGTTATGGAACATGGGGTGATGTCAATCCTGCCAAAGGAAGGAAAAATTTAGAAACTGGAATGAGTGGGGCAAGAAGGTCTGGGAAGGAACCATGAAAGCATCTTACTGCTGAACAGGATCCAGGGTCTTTGCAGTTTCCTGACATACAGCACCTCAATTAACGTGGTCTGAAAGTGGTACCCACAGGAGCCAATTTATCCTGAATTTTGCCTCATAAGATAAAGCACTGTGCAGTAATGGAGAGCTGGAGAAGGTTGAGCTCTTCTGAATTTGTATTACCTCTCTGCCCTCCCTGGTGCAGGGATGGTCAGGACTGGGAGAAAGTTGGGGATTTTGCGTAATTTTAACACATGGTAAAGGTTACAAGGCACAGCAATGTGTGACACATTGTCTGACTGCTGATATTAAGCTGCAAGACAATAAAGAAAATTTCTTTACATAATGACCTGAAAGATTAGTTACGCTTGATAAATGTGACTTGAGAGACTTTCACTGAGCTCAGCCTTCTCTCTGGGAGCAGAAATCTTAAAAAGGTCTGAATGTATCTGCTTTATAGATAGGGAGATTTCAGAATACAGTCCTAAATAACCTCATAATAAATACAGACCATTAAATTGCTAAATGTTGCTGAAATCTTTTATGGAGATAGTGCTAATCCAGTCAGTTCTTGGAAGATATATAGACCAGTTTCTAATTGGTCCTCAAAGAGGAGTTCGTGAAGATGAGGTCATAGAGATAGGGATGCAGAAATACCTCAGCCAAAATCATTTCCACAGAGAATTAGAGATAGACTTGACTTAGGGAGGTCTTTGTGCAGTATTTAGCTGTGGGCCAGCTGGCCATGACCCCAGCCATGGCTGCAGTTACTGGGAGGACACAAACTGGAGCCATGGGCTCAGCAAAGTGTTTTGGTGTTCCTGCAGGCTGCCAGTGGTGCACAAGCTGAATTAAAAGTGGTAACAGTCAAAGCCTGGAGGGCACTGGCTCCTGGTAATCCTGCCAGTCTTCTGAGCTCTGTTTGCTACCTTAACCTCTTGGGCAGGGAGGAATGGGCCTTTTGGGAATGTTGGAATGGTGGAAGGGGAGCAGATCTGTGTTCGATTCTGGGGCTGCAGCTCTGATGATCACCAGGTCTGCTGCCCTCCTCGTGAAACACAGCAGGAAGACTTCTCAGCTTTAGACATTTGGACATCATCTCCCATGGTTTTCTGGGAAATATAAACTGTGAAATATCCAGGAGCAAGCCAGAGCTACAATCTCTTTGGGACTGTTTCACATTGCAAAGATGAGGGTGATTCCCATGCAAGAAGCCATCCCAAGGTATTGTCTGAGGGGATAAAAGCCTTGGAAGACATTGGTCACTCTGCTGGGGACAGATTGGGCACAGAAACACTTCTAGAATGATGTTGGAGCTCTTCTCAGTTGTATTCAAAACCTCCTACAAAGGGACTGGCCCAACCTGCCTGGACAGCTCATTCCAACACTTAACTGTGCTGAGTATTGGGAACCTGTTCCTTGAAATCTGACCTTTAGCACTTATATTGCAAAGCTGTCAACTCTGAGGTGGGCTCTGCTGACCCTTTAAAAGCAAATAGTTTACAGCACTCAAGAGTTGTTCACAAAATGCATTACTGAGAAGCATTAAAGTCCAAAACTTGTGAGACAAATTGGGGAGGAATTGCAACCAGTTCTGATTCAGTGACTTCCTAGAGAAAACTGGAAATGTGGTGCCAGTGGAACACAGGAATCCAAGGGGGAGCCACAACAGCAAATTGTTTGTTTCAGTTGTGCAGTTGGTGAGAGCAGAAGGAAAACGGTGAAACCTTTACTTTAGAACAGCTTGGAAATTGAACACTAATTCTGCATTTGTGGCTCAGATCTCTCCCAAACCCATTTGTCTTCGGAAAGAGCTAAAAAGATGCTACAAACCCTACATTTTTCTAAATAAGGGATGACCCCGGTTACCTACTCCAGTTTCAAATTGCATCTGCTGGAATTGTTCTCCTGCATGATGGGATCCCGAGGTCAGGAAGGGGGACCAGGGAAGCCAAGCCTCACCCAGCTCAGACCTCCAGGGCTGCTTCTGCAGGGGATCCTAACAATCAGCTGTGTTTCCAGCACGTTCTGAGATGTGATAAATATGATGTCCTGCAAAGAGAGGAGGCTCCCTGGCTGTGCCACACTGCTCCAGCACAGGTAGTGATCTAATGGGAAGCAAAGGAAGAGAGAGAGGGGTTTGCCGGAGCCCGGCGTGATGTGAATGTTAACAAGTCCTCTCACGTCATCAGCTTCCCTGCTCTCCACTCCCTCCCTCCCTGCCTTTCTCTTTTATGAGCCAGCCTGAAATCAGGGAATTACATGCTAAGGAAAACCCTTCAGCTAAACATATAATTATTCTGCACAGGATCAGTGCAGCACAGTTAATCAGTTTACCAACTGAATTAATTTTTATTTTTTTACGTCTACATCTCCTGTTGAGGGTGCAGAAATTCTGGATTTAAAGGGGGGGAAAATGGCTTGCAGTTGTGAAGTGAGTATCTAGAGCAGACCATTTATTAGGACAGAAACCTCCACTGCAGGCTGTTTTGGCAGACAAACCTGTCAGTCCCCAGGACTTTGAATCACAGACTCTGTGTGGAGTTATTACAGGTACTTAAGGAATAGCTGGTTTCCCATTTTAATTTTCAGCTGCTCAATAACACTGCATTCTCTGAAAGTCGCAGCTGTATTTCATTGCATTGTATTTCATTTCATTTCCTTGGACCGCTTTGAAAAGTGAGTATTTATTTGGACAGAGGTGTCACCTCCCTGTAAATGAGTTCACATTTTAACTGACCTACTTGTAAACTGCTCCCCTTAGGAAGTACAACATCTCCAATGCTCTTTGTTGTAAAAGTACAGAGAATTCACTTCAGATTCTGCCTCTCATGGAAACACAAACTCTCACCCTTTTGTTAACTCACTAAGACATCCTAGCTCCCCTCTGCACCCCACACCCCCAGACTCTGTACAGGACTCCCCTGCTCAGTGCATGTTAAAATAGATGGGTTTGGGTTTGGAGTGTTCACTGATCACCTGCAAAGTGTTGCTGAGTTTCACAGGGAGCTCCTGCCCCAAAAAGCAACAAAAATCTCCAGGTAAAGCATTCCAGATGCACATCCTGGGGGGCAGTTTGTCATTTATTCACATTAACGTGTTAAACCTAATCCAGGGAAAGACTGACCAGTTAGAAACCACTCTGACCCCCAATGCACTGGGGAACTTTATGGATAAAGCTTCTTTTCCAATGGTGTCACAATGGAATCTGAGCAACAAGGCAAAGGTTTTCCTAAAGTACTTTTTGGGTCCATAGTACATATCCCCAGGAAAACAGGTAAGTTATGTAAGAAATGGCTGTATACCGAGTGAAATACCTGAAAATCATTTAGAGACATATAAAATGTTGAACAATTTGGGGGGAAAAAAAGAATACTGACTGAAAACTGTTGCTAAAAATACCTTCCCAACTAATGTTTTCAGCTCCTTTGAAGCCTTCCCTTTTAACCACAGTGCCTTCTGCTGTATCTACTAAACTTTACAAAATATTTGTGTGTAAAGACAGTTCTTTAAACATGAAAGTATCCAGAGTTTTAACTTCTAGATTCTCTGAGAGCCTCAGGAATCAATTTCTCCAGACTTGCATGGCCTTTCCAGGTTGTCCACACCATCAGATGCAGTTCCCTAATTGAATTCCAGTTGAGTGCATTCCCGAGAAAGGAACTGTGGATAAATACAAGATGCCAACTTGTCATTGCAATGTTCCTTAGAGCCTACCGTTTTTTACTTTTTTGGCAAGTAACATTTCCTAAAGGAAAAGAACAGAAGGGTGTCTCCTCTTGGGGAGGGCTCAGGCTGCAGCTGCTGCTCTCCTCGGATGCTGTAACCAGGACACATTCTGGGGACCTGGGTCTCAAACCATTAACATCATTTACGTGGCTTCGTTCCATCTTTTCCACAATTATCTGATGTTTCTGGTACTCACTGTTAGTTAGTTTCGAAACATGAGCTTTGCTAACAGATTTTAGAAATAAGTTCCAAAGGCTTCAATGAATATGATAAATGCAAGTTTTAAAAGCGTGTTGCTATCATTTCCCTGTGAAATACGTTGTGTTTTACAAGCTCCACAAATAAAACTAATTGCCTACATATTTTTAAGCCCCCCCAAAGGTATATTACAGTGGCAATATTTATTCCATTGTTTATTAACACGTTGCTATCTACAGTCAAGATAATATTCATAAAGTGGTAATTTTTTGAAACTGTCTTCTTAATTTATCTTTTAGACCTGTGAAAGAAGTGACCTTTCAGAACAGAAGAAATACATAAAAACTACGTTATCACTGAAAGTCACTGCCTGTGCAGACTTTCCACCTCCCTGGCACATGGATTTAGCAGGGTGACTGCAGCCAACGGAGCTGAGCTACAGAACACATGGAAATTACAGGCAAACAGTGGCCACAGTTGGGCAATTTTTGCAAAGTAAGGCAGTTACAAGTAGTTTTAAACTGGTTCTGGTCTGCCATCTGTGTGGGTTAGGTCTTTTCTTTGGCTGCAACTGAATAATGCATCTGCAAAGGTAAATGCTGGGATAAAAAGGGGGCTTGTAACATTAACGTGCGGAAAATGGACAAATGTGCGACTTTCCTGTTTGTGGATGTGCAGCTCATGTTACCAAGGATAATATCAATGTTGTGAACACTTCAATGTTCTTTGCATTATCTTTATTTATGTTTGAACACAGAGGCACAGCACTGACAGTGCTGCTTACTCCAGATATCCCTATGGATGGAGAACTGTGCAGGCTGGTATGGAAATCCAACTGTCAGACAACTCCAGGCATTTAAAAACCTGCTGCTTGTATGACCTTCCTCCACTGCACATCATGGATTACTGTTCCCCAAGATGGAATTAGTTTGCATCAGAAAGGATAAAAAAGTAGCAGGAAGTATTTTTAAATTTATTAACAAGTATTCTATACACTTTGACATCTAATTTACATTATATTCAAGTAAGGAGTTAAAATAGCAGAGGGGTCTGTCTACTTTTTAACTCTTTTTTGTACTTTGAATGAAGGTGTGGATCAGAAAACTCCTCTGCACGTACATCAGGATTTGATATCACCTAATGACATTGGAGCCTGGCAAGCAACCCTATATCTAAAGGTTCCAGGATCCATCCCAGTGACCTGCTAAGCCTTCCCAACTACCCCGAGTTCCCAAACACCTGAAAAACAAAGTACACACATCCCCCTAGACACCATTTGCTTCACAAGACTCCGTGCTTGTAAAAGAATAATTAGCTGATAACGGCAACGTGTCTGATGAGCACCAAAACAGCCCAATTTCAGGGAAGCGTGGAGACATAGTTCAGCAAAATAAGATCAGAACCATTCCCTTATTAATGAGAATACTTTGAAAGCTTTAAGGACATTAGAGTGGGCATCCAATTCAACCCTCGCATTAAGTTCAGTCCTCACATTACAGGAATCATTTCCATGAGTAACCTACACCCCAAATTTGCACCTCTTGTCCTTATATAACAGAGATTCCCCCGTGGCAGGAATTATTTGTCTCAAAGACAGACAGCTCATCAGAAGCCCTGTATAACAACACTGATGCATCCCACCGTGGGAATACATTCTCCCCCTACTCCGGAGAAATGCAAACCACTTATCATCAGGAGCAATCCCTCACCCTCCCATCCATCCCGGTCTGTTTGCAGCACAGCCGAGCATTGTCAGGCAAAACATGTCACAGCTGACGGCTGTGTTGTGAAACTGCGAATGTGCAGGGAAATCATCATTCCTGTCAAGTTATCCCGGCGAGTTTCCCCGCGGAGCCGCGCTCAGCCCTGCGCCTTCCCACGGCTGGCGCGGACGCGGAGCCTCGGACAGGCGGCTAGGCAGCCCTGAGAGAGCAGGACACGTCCCCAAAGGAGCCTGAACAGAGCAGGACATGTCCCTGCAGGAGCCTGGACAGAGCAGCACACGTCCCTGCAGGAGCAGGATGCCTCAGTCCGGAGCCTGGTGCTCCTTGTGGTACCCAAAACTACAGACAAGCGCTGCACAGCCACTGCATCAGATCACCTGATATGAGCAAACCAGACCTAATCAGGGCAAATTTAAAGCAGCCAAACATCCCGACGTTACCCTGTGCGAGGCATAATGGAGCCGTGAGACACAAACACTTTCTGTCTGCATTGTCCAACAAATGCAGTTGATCCCTGCTCCGTTCTCGGCAGCGATTCCCACAGCACAGCACAGCTTCAGCAGCCTCTCCTCAGCCCTGTCTCTAACAACTACTGGGCAAAGCAGCATAGGGATGATCAGAACTGAATAAACTCTTCCCAAAACAAAGAATGCGAGAGCACGGATGCAAATTGCCAGGATCCAAAGTACAGACAATACACGGCAATAAACGATCCTACCTTTCATCCAATCCACTACTTGCTTGGGCGTCCACTTGCTAATAGGTTCCATAACGAGAGCCATCATCAGATCACTTTATCATTCACACCAAAATCAGGGGAAAAAAGGAGAGAAAAAATTGTATCAGAGCATGGCTGGGCTACGAGAGCTGTCGGATTTTACAGCGCAGTTCAAAGAGAAGATGCTGCTTTGTCCCTCCAGGTTCCTCCTGCACTGATTCAGTAATGTATAAAATTACACTGCTTGATCAGCTCTGGCACCTCCCCCACTGCACACAGCCTGCAACACCCGGAGCACCGAGCCAGGAAATGGTGCAGTACAGACTTACTTACCAAAGCCTCTGCCCGCCGAGCCACCGGCACGGGTAAAACATGGCATTACACACGGAGCCATCCACGCCGGAGCCGCTCCGCACGCCGGCTCTGGCGGAGCTGCTTTATTCCAACCAGCCCTGGGATCTTCATCAGGGAAAATGTCACTACTGTAACTTGATAGCAGATTGTCTTGGCTTCATTGTGAATATGCTGACTGTCACTCGGCTTAAAGTGAAGATAGAAACGTCAGAATATCGCCTGGCATCTGGCAAAATGCTGAGCATCTCCATCTTTACAATGCAAGATGTTGCTGGAGTCTTGTGCTCTGTAATCATGTAATTCAGAATGTCAAACACAGTATGAAAAGTCTTACCCAAGAAAAAAACTACTGGGAGAAAACTCTTTTTTTTTTTCCTGGCCACATTCAGAGCCAGGATATTTCTTCCTATGAGCTGCTCATTTTGTAGTGAAAGAATGACAGCATCGAGGAGTCAATTTGTACTACTACAGCACTTTAGGATAGACAAGTACAGCAAGTATTTTGACTCTCAGTACTGGGATCATTAGTAAATGTCTCCCTTTTGTTATGAAGGAAAAAAAATGTTTTAAGTACCCCTAATCCTGAAGTTTACCACCCTTCTGACAGATGAAGGTGACACATTTCAGTGAGACATGCCAAACAGCACTTTTTGGACCCTTTTGTGACTCCCTGCACCTCATGCAGCACAAATTCTGCATCCTGTGGCTGAGAAGGTGCTGCTGACTCCAACCCTTTGTCTGAGATCTGCAGCCCCACTATTTTATGCTAAGGGGAGAAACTCAAACTCCAGAAAAAAGGCAGAACAAAGTTCCACCTTTCTCTTCCGTGGTCTTTCACCTGTGCCTTTTTCTCCTGCGCTGCTCCAAGTTCCCCCAGCACATCAGGGGAAGAGCACAATGGTGCTCCCATGCCTGCTCCCCCCGGGGCTGGGTTAAAGTCCCCAGGCTGCGATCTGTCCTCTCTCTCTCGTATGGGGGAACATGAAATTCCAATGGAATGTTTATCACAGAATCCCAGAGCTGTCTGGGTGGGAAGGGACCTTAAAGCCCATCCCATTCCAGCTCCTGCCATGGGCAGGGACACCTTCCACTGTCCCAGGTTGCTCCAAGCCCCGTCCAACTTGGCCTTGGACACTGCCAGGGATCCAGGGGCAGCCACAGCTTCTCTGGACAACCCATGCCAGGGCTTCCCCACCCTCACGAGGAAGGATACCTTCCTAAAATCCAATCTAAACCTACTCTCTGGCAGTTTATTCTCTACCCTTTCAGGGCTCTTTCTTATATAGTTAAGGATGCAGACAGGCATCTTTCCCCCACTAAAGCATCTCCAAACAGATGTGCCATTCTCAGCTCAGTGATGCACTCTATCCTTTTTTATTTTTCTTTAGCTTTGGGAAATAGTGTGATTAGTATTCTATGATGTATTTGGAATGCTCAGAGCACAGATCTTCTTTACAAAAGGATTCACATCAATTCTCCTTCAAGAAGGCTGAACAGCATGTCAGCTTCCTCTCTGAGTTTTGGGAGACCACTTTTCAGTAGCTTTAGTTCTGTCTAAATAGCTGTTTGCAATGGACATCATAATGACAAAGCTCTCAAAAGCACAATGCTTCTCTTTTTAGTCAATAGTGGGCTAGAATTGAGAATAAATATTTATATTAGCATTTTGAAACTGTACAAGTTGTTTGGGGGCTATTCTTTCTTCAAATTCTTATTTTTTTTAAGTTCAATACCAGCATGGAAGAATTTGAGATAAGCTATGTTGTGTATGAACTTGGTATTGTGAAATATTTGCACAAAAAAAAATCTTCATTCATGATTGTTTGGACTATTTCCCCAATTCCTGTCATTTGACAGACATTCTGTCAATGCCCCTTTGTCTCACATTTCCTACCCAGGCTTGACTGGGCACTTTTTTTATATATATTTTGACATATTTTTGAAAGAGGATGAAGCCTGAATTCAAAGCTCATCAATGTCAATGGGCATAATTCCACCCATTTAAATTGTTCTTGGATGACAAAAGAGGCCCCAAACTATTATTTTGGAATCAGGACTTCCATTTTCACATTGAGAACCTTCTAAATCTTTCACGTCCTGTTACCAGGGCTCCTCCTCCCCAAAGATGGTTTGCATTTTCATTTATTGCCAGTGTTATTCACCACCATGGTGCTGGCTCAGGCAGTAACTATAATTTGGCTGGCAGACTCTGGCTGTTAGATAAATTCTTGTGATTTTCTGTATTATTACCAATCACAGTTTGCCTGTATTTTGGGATTTTACAACTTTCAGGACAACCATCTACTTACTTTTTGTTCTACTTCTTGAATAAAATATTCAAAGCTGTTAAAAAAACTCGGCTTCTCTCCTTCCTGATGATTTATTCAGGTTCATTCTCTGTTGCAAAGATCAGTGCACATGGGCCTGGTTTGTCACGAATCATCCCAACCCCAGGGCAATGTTCCTTCAGCTCCTCCCATGGGTATGTTCAGCGTGGCAGCCCATGGATGGTTCTACCTGGGGATTTCCTCTGCTTCTTCTTTTGTTGTTTTAAGAGAGATTTTTTTTCCTCACACCCATGGGAACGTCACAGGAACATGGCAAGATCAAGCAGGGAGCCAGTGACAGACCATGGGACACAGTGATGGATCCAACTGAGCACTAGAAAGGCCAAATGGAGTGAAGATGTGTCCAGATCATTTCAGGAACCCTGGTTCAGGTCAGTTCAGAGCTCTTTTTGATACAGGTTGTCCACTCTGCCTGCTGAGGTAATGACTCTGGAATGAGTAACCATGGAATGCATCCCCCTGCAGTGAGCTGTCATCTCACTCCTGACAGGGCTCTAACCCTCACCATTCCTGTCAGCCATGGGTCACTGCAGTGGGATCAAGGCTGAAGAGTCACTAAACAAGGAAAATTTTTTTCAAAAATAAGCAGAACTATGTAATCCCTAAAGCTGTGCCTTGTGTTTTTCTGCCTGTTTATTGCAAGGTTTCTGCCTAGATCTATCCCCCAGCCCACCTAGCACTGCTTCCTAATGCCGACATAAAAGCAACAATGCATTCCCATGACTGTGTTTTTCTTCCAGGCTGAATGTAGCAAATCAAGAGAAAAAAGATCAAGGAACATCTTTCTCACTATTATTCTATCTAGGTCATGTAAATGAGAAATACTTTCTGACTGAAGTCTGCATAAGCATTGGAGAAAAGTGAGGCATTTGAAAGGGAGAAAGGAAACAGAGCTTTCACTACGATGCAACGTTGTTGTCAGAGGCCTATATAAAATAATCTGGTAATTCCAGCCCATAATCATCGCTGCTGCCTTTGACAGCAAAGGCCTAAGGCTGAACAGACTGCTGGAAAGGTTTGGAGTCCCTCCTCCTTCCCAGCAATAACGCTGAGAGTGCTGTAGCTTTTGAGCACTGCCTGGTATCTCTGGGATTGCTAATTAAACCATCAGTCTCCGTATTTTCATGGTCACTGTGGGAGGCAGTTAAATGTTCTTGTGTATTTCATGGCCAGTGATAACTTTCCAATTAAGGATTAAGCTCAAATCTGGTACCATAGTCACTCTAACACTTAGAACAATCATGTATTTTTTGCAGTTTTCATTTGGTAGCAATTATTCTCATCTTCTTTGATGAAGAAATAACTTGCATATTGTGAAATAAGTCCTTTAGGAGCGGGTTAGTTTAATAAAATCTTGACATGGCATTTGATGTCCATTATGAAAAAACAAGAGCATGCAGTTCCAGATTAAATAAGTCATGAATGCCTTGGAAAAGTGGCATGTAGTGTTATAACTTAGGACATCTATAATTTATATTATTAATGGAAATGTAAGCAAAATCTCTAAGGAAATGACTGTTGAACTCTTGGTTATCATTAAAGCTTTTTATCATGTAACATTCATAGATTATACAGCTGCTTTTTGTGGAAAAGAACATATTCTTGAAAAGCAGGATGGAGTGAAACTGTTCGTTTTGATCAGTTCTATTCTAAGACTGATGTTGCCTCCAACCCTTGAGACACTTGTTGAAAGTGTCTCTGGTGAAGTTGCATGAGAACAATAAACATGCTGGAGGAACAAAACCCAGCTTAAGTTTAAAGTAGGGATTGACAGATTCTCCTATTTAATGATAAACCTTGGCCTTACTTAACCCTGGCTTTACAAGCTGAGGGGTTGGGTTCTGACTGTTGTCACAGGACAGCCCAGCTCCGGAGAGCTGGGGGAGGGTCCCGTGCTTTGAGCAGCCCAAACAGGGGCTGTGAGGAAAGGCTTTGGATCATTCCCAGCTCCCAGAGAGGGTCAACAGGAAGGTGGTACACGATCCATCAGTCTTTATTTCAGATCACAGCATATTCTGAGCCAGAAGGGACAAGGATCAACTCCAACAGTGAATGGCCCATCCAGGGATTGAATCCCCACCCGTGGTGTTCTCAGCACCACGATCCAACAAACGGAGCCAATCTCTCGGGTGGGTACAGGGAAGCTGTGGCTGCCCCTGGATCCCTGGCAGCGTCCAAGGCCAGGCTGGACGGGGTCTGGACCAGCCCGGGGCAGCGGGAGGTGTCCTTGCCCATGGCAGGGGTGGCACTGGATGGGATTTGAGGTCCCTTCAACCCAAACCATTCCGTGATGCCGCGATTGTCCAGCGCAGCCCGCAGCGGTGCCGAGCAGGCAGCAGCGCTGAGCGTCCTTTGCGGAGCTGTGCTGGCCGTGGCCCCGGCGAGGCCCCGGGCAGCGGGAGCGCTCCTGCCGAGCCCCGGGATGGTGAGGATGCTGAGGATGGTGAGGATGGTGAGGATGGTGTTCCCCATTCTGGAGTGCCATCTGCTGGCACCGCACCCGGCGGCAGCTCCGGCACCACCGCAGCCTCCCTTTTAATAAACCCCAATTAATTAATTAATTGCATTTAATTTTCACTGCTGGCCTTTACTGTTGCATCAACTTAAAGTATTTTTGCCACAGGAACCCACTGTAGTCTTTGCTCTTCCGTCACAGGTATTAATATCCCAGTTTTTACATGGAGCCTCATTAGAAATTTATATTTTTTTCATGCTCCATTAGATGATAAAACTGTGTTATTAATGTGTGTTAGTCATAATTTATGATACTTTACATTAATTGCATATTAAAATACCCTTAACAAATGGTTTGGAAATCGGGGCTAACATTACAAAAATGCAATACTTGGTTTCCCAGGAATACAGAGAAATTATTTCATTATCACTTGCTAAAAAATATGTCTTGACATGGCTGAGAGGATTGTGTGCACTGCTTTGTTCTTGGTATATTTTAGTGTTCACAAAAGCTCCTATTCTGACCTCTCTTGGGAATGAAATCCTCTATTTAGCCAGAAAACATGTACATCATGGACAGAAGCAAACTTCCTCCTGTCTTGCATCACTTGCATCATAATATCACCTTTTTGTTCAGGAACTACCCTTTAGGTGTTCTTACAGCTCCTTGACATCAAGAGCAGCTTTTCTATAAAACACGTTCTTTAGATTACACATCTCTGGGGAAAATGATTGCTTTTTGCAGCCCTATTCTGTTTTAAATGCAACTTAAGTGTATTAATGTCAAAGATATAATGTAGAAAAATTAACCAAAAAAATACAGTTCTTCTCTAAGAGAAACCCACTGATTTCAGTGAAGACACTGTGAAGTTACAAGTGAGATAATTTTTTCTCATAGAAGATGAACTTTGTGCTCTTTGACTCAGACTGCAAATGAGCAGAGAACACGGAAATATTTTCATATTAAGGGAAACAGGATTGTCTGTTTTCAGCCTGTTTGCTGCTATCACCAACATGTTCAGAGTCTCCCAAAGGGCTCCAAATTAGAGGGAATGTTCCCATCTAGGAATCACCATGGCAATCTTCAAAGCAGAGATACAAGAAGAGAGTCCCTTGAAGCAGTACCGGTGGCAGAGTTTTTCACCTTACCAAGGAAGTTTCCATATGGGGACTTGTGCCACTACCACGAGTCACAGCTTCCTCCCCAAATAAACTTCAGGAGGACACAGAGAATTGGGTAAATCTTCCTTTTGAGCTGCTGGGAAACACAGAGCACAGGGGCCTCATCTGTTTCATTGATCTCTTCAGTTTGCCATCACCAGTTTCGTAGGCAGGAGAAAATTGCAGGCAGATCCTTTGTTATCATTTTCCTGCACAGAATTCCTCCAGGAACAGCTATAAAGTTCTGCTCAGTTCAGAAATGACTAGAGAGTGTAACTAAATTAAGGAGAAACAGGGAAATATCTTGCAGCAAGTCTCTTTGAGCCTCACATACAGCTTCAGAGGGATCCTGTAGCACCATGCAGGCAATTTTATGCTCAGAATGGATTCACTCTCTTAATTCAGTTTTCCATGACATGGAGCTTACAGCTGACAGTCACGGGATCAGCATGAGAATTTCTGAAGGCAAAACTGGGCAATCTCTCTCCAAAATAAGTTCCAGCTTAACAGAAATCATTGGTGTGATGCCAAATTTATTACACATGGATCAGTCACCTTTGTTTTGTAGGTATTATGGAGATCAGACTAAATTTTCAGAACTCTCCTTTTTGGCCCTAAAACCCTAGGAATTTTAAAATTTGAGTGCTGCTAACTCCAGCTCCTTTTCTTTGAAGAAAATAAAATATCAGAACATTTATTACTACAATATGTTTAATTTCCTGTCAATATATCCATATTCATTCATATACAATATGATTTCTATTTGCCTTTCCCTTTCTTCTAGTAAATAAATGGAAAATATTTATTTGATAAAAATGGCATAAATGTTCAATATACCTCCTCTGCAAGAATCACATAACAACTTTTAAGCAATAAACCATCTGCTTCTCCCTACATTAGGTAAACGATATTACATTGGAAAAAAACCCAGTAATAACGGAAAACCTGACAACAGTAATAAAACTTCCAAACTATTGACACCAGATTCCCTTGTAATTCATTATTTGCTGGCTGGAAAGTTGGCTTTGAAGCACAACTGCCTGTTGATTTTCCTAATGCATTCAGGGAACCAATTCTGAATGTTCAGTGGTTCTGTGAAACTTCGGCTGTATATTCTGTGTGACATTTATGGTGTGAAGAAAATATCCAGCAATGCTGGAAATTGACTTGTTTTGCCATCGAGGGACCCTCAGTGTGGTGGGAGAGGAGGGACAAGCTCATGTTCAAATATCCAGGAGAGCCTGGGTACACTCTAGGCAATAGTGTGGAGAACTATTCCACTGAAAAAAAACCAGTTCATTCTCTTGTGTTCCATCATTATCTCATTTTCCACCATCCCATGGCAAAATGTGCCTTACAGAAATGTTTGAGCATGGGCTTCAATATTAAAAGAGTCATTTTGCCTTGCGGAGATATCTGATGGGGTGACCCACGATGTGCTGGCAAGGGGAATGTCAGATTCATAAAATTGTGACAATTATTATCATGCCTTCTTCATTTTCCCCTTGATTTTTGGTCCAAGCTTGTCTTTCATGTTGCCAAGTGACTGGTGACAGCAAAAGCTTTTCTTCAAGGCATTCTCAAGATGCCTTTTTCTTTATCTTAGCATCTCTGCAAAGCCCTGCTATTATTAGGTCTTTCTAATGCCTTGGTTAAAACCTCAGAGATTATGCTCCTACTTTATACTCCAGTAGCCTCTTCATTCTCCATGTTTAGTTAGACTCAATATTTGCTTGGACGACTGGCTGTGACTACAGAGATATTCTCACCGTGTGACTGGAGCCAAACTTTGTGTTGCCTTCATATTGTGAGCAGAAATAGAGGTACAAGAATCTGAAAGCTAGAAAAAGAAAATTCACATGAGCCACGAACACCTGCCAGACTAACCCAACATGAAAACATCTGCTGCAGCCTTCACCATGGGCACTTCAGAGAATTTAGTATGTGAAACTTCCTATCTTGCCCTTGATACATCCGGGAATGATGAAACCTCAGGTCTGAATGCAGAGCTGGACATTTTTGATCTTCTCTGTAGTCATACACTGCCACGAGTTAAACACTGATGCGAAAGAAGGATGCAGAATAAAAAGGTCTCTTCCCTTCAGCCTGTCTCTCCAAATTAACTTGATTTGCTGTTTAGAGACTGACGAGATGATGGTGATGTGTCCTGTCGTGTTTTCCTCTGCATCCCAGCAGCGTGCCCTTTGCTCTTAACCAGGAGCTTTGCATCAGCAACCAGCTTTCCTCCCATAATTAATTTCTCAGGGCTCTTCCCCTGCTCTTTCCATTCCAAACAGCTCTTCTCTCTCTCACATGCAATAGTAGCTTTATTTTGAAGGAGCTTGGCATGCAAACAACATGATGTTTTCCTTTTGGACAACCTGAAACCATGTTAGATGGTGACAAGACGCGCTCTGATCAAGTCGAGGAAGGCATAAACTAATTGCCAAGAGCTGGGAAGCTCTGTAGCTGTGCCTCACAGCCAGCTTTCATTTCTCTCTCACTTTCTTGTAGTCACAAATTGCACCAGCTCAGCTCCAAAATAAAGACCTGCCATCCAGAAACCTTGTTTATGGGAAGGGCTGTCAGAACCCTCAGCCATCTGTGGCTCCTGCTCCCCTTCTGCTCCCGGCGCTCCTTCCTTCCGTCGTGCATCCCGACAGCTCTTGGTCCTCCTGTCCCCTGGGAGGGAAGGACAGGATGTTCTGCAGCCACCAAACACCAGCCACAGCCCTGCCATAAAAATCCAGGAACAGATCCCTTCTTTTAGGGGTCTTCAACAGCCACTGCAGCTGCAGTTGTTTAAATATGCTCTGATTTCTGATATATCTGACCCACTGCGCATTTCCTCAGGACCTGTGTCCTCCAAGTCTTCCAGCAGCTACTTTCATCTTCAGGTCTCCTTGAGGAGTTTGTCTTCTCTGTCTCAGCCTCCTCAGAGTGAGAGAAACCTGTATTTTTAGCTCTTCTCTTAGTTGGGCTTGTTTTGCCTGTGAGAATGACTAGAAATGCACATATCCAAATATCCATTCTGAAACAAGGAGCCAAGACTTTTGACAGAGACATGACCATGCCCAAGCCTTGCCCTTGGAGCTTCCTACATGTCTACCAGCAATTCCCAAGGTCACTGAGTTTCACCAGTTTTATTCCTCAAGCTTCTGTTCATTTCCCACTTGAATCCAGCCCACCAGCTCCAGGACTGAGCTTTTCTCCCCAGGAAAACTTCTGCTGCAGTTTGAGCTGTTGTGAGATTATTTTTCCATTCAGCTCAGTAGCAGCAGCAGCAATTTTTGGCTACAAAGCCTCCCTGCAGGTGTTACTGCTGTGAGCCAGTGCTGGGAAAAGGTGAGACAGGTGAGAAACCTGTTAAGAACTTGACCCTTATTTCCTGGTCCCTGCAGACAAGGTCCTGTGTCTTCTGCCTGGAAGAACTCGAGCATTTTAGCGACTATTTCAAGTTATAATGTTTAAATAAAAATCTAAGTGGTATATTCCAATATTATCTCCCTCTTCCCCACAATTCCTCCAAGGCTCATCGCAGGATAATAACTTTCCATCATGTGAGCCACCCATTTAACATTTTCTTAACTCTTTGGGGAAGGGGCGTAACTATGCAGCCATCTTAAATTAATTTGAAAGAGTTAGAAAAGAAATTGGTTCCATTCATCTATCTGTAAAACTATCCATATTATGCCCATCTATTATTTATAAATTCATTTTGCATTCTAAACTAAACCCCACACCGTCACTTATGTTTAATGCTGCCTGCCCATTTTCCTGATGAAGTGCCACATTTGCTGCATTTCTGCATCACATCTTTTTAATAAATGGCTAATTTCTGCAATCATGTATCTTGCTAAGAAAGTTCTTACTCCTTTTGTATAGCTCACCAGTTTTGCTGTAGTGCTGCTCTCTCCCAGTACATCATCATGAAACTTAGCAGGACATTTCTCATGTTAATTGAACGTTCTGCCCATATATACAGATATTTATAATCTCCTGGGGGAAAACTGTTTTAGTGGCTTTGCACAGCACAATTCATTTTTTTATTTCTACTTATTCACAGAAAATGTTAGGATTAAAAATGGCTTAGGCTGAAAACTTTGTTGAAAGCTTTTTTCCCCTAAAATTATAAATGACGTTTCCACACTTAAGCAAAATATGTATCATTAGCTGTGCAAAAAGTGACATAAAAAAAAGATTAGTTTTTAAATATATTAATTTATTGCAAATAACTTCATACACTGTTAATAAATCTCTGATGAACTTTTCTGGTAGAACATCATCCTGGTTGGAATTCTAATATCCAGACTAGAATACAAAAGTTAATTATTTTGCTGTTAAATTGCCACCAGAAACAAAACTTTTCAGGAATTGTGACTCACATTTTATTACCTTCCCAGTTTTGGGTTGCTGCTCGCAGACTGTGAATGAAAGGACATTTTCAAATTCTTCTATTTATCACAAATGTATATCTTGGACACTAAAATCTCCCCCAGGCAAATAAAATTTTTATGCTGAATATAAGCATTCCCCTTTGTACAATTTTAGCTGTATCAACTTAATAGCTCTAAAGTAAGACTTGATTTGAATCTCAGTTTCCAAACAGTGCTTTGCCAGTGAAGCACCTAGAAAGTGATACAAAATCAAGGTGAGCTTTCACATGGATATGACAGGGAGAAGATTGACATTAGAAAGCAACACAGAATTAAATTTCTATTTCCTGGAACTCAGTTCATCACCCTTTATGGGCCTGTTGGGTCACTCTTGTGGTAAAAGCCAATCATGATTGGAATATTCCTTTCCAGTCAGTTGTGTCCCTTCTCTGTGTCCCAGAAATTTCAGCCGCATCACATTTCTTAGTTGACTCAGGAAAATAGTGTCATTCTGTATTAAAAATGATCATAGCAAAATTACATTTACATCCACAAAGAATTTTGTTGCCTGGAGTAAAAAACCCTTTGGACTCAGAACTTTCCCTTCTCTTCCTACAGACACAAACTGTGGGGCTGTGGCAATCAGAATTAATTCATGTATTAAACCACATAAGCACAGCATAAGGCCCTGCTTTGACTTGAAAGGAGGTTATGTTAATTAGCTAAAATTTGCAAGAATTTGACTCAATAGGAACAACTTGACATTTAGTTTGAAAGGTCTAAACGTTTCTGCAGAGCTCAGACACCAGTACTGCTGGTAAGATACTCCTTTTCTTTTTTCCTCTCCTTTCCCAAATGACTGCTACGAATACAAAAAAGTTCGTTTGCAAATGTTTACCTAAAATAAAGACCTACAGGGGGCCTATCAAGGCAGCTGACACAGATCCCGATTAAGTCGAATCCCTGGCAATAGACTCTGCCGTGAAGTTGGGCTATTTGCTTTTCTTCAATCCTCCCTGGCTTTAGATGCTTCCCAATCTTTCCTAATCCTCGCTGAAGGGCACGGCTAATTAACCTGGGAAGGGGATGCTGCTGCTTTTGCAGCGTCCCTGACACACCTGCACAGCACCCAAGTGCCTGCAGAGGCACCGAGCAGCTCAGGGAGACATCCAGGTCTGGGGAATGGCACAAAGGCACCTTTTTCTCCTCTTTTTGAAGCCCTACAAAGGATAGAGATCCTTTCCTGCTGCAAAGCACCGGAGGCACTGCTCGCTGGGATGGACCTCCCACATCCGATTGAGAATTATTCATTTATTTTTTTCCACGTTTCACACTTCCAAAGCACATCCTGGACATTCATTGCCCTGTTTCACTGCCTTCTTTTCCCTCAGCAAACAAGTTGATAGCTGGCATCTCCTTTGTCATCCAGTTTTCCTGCTGCTCTTGAAATCCTGCTTTGAGCACCACTCCTCTGAAACGGTACAAGAGACCACAGCTTCGCTCCCCATTTTTTTAATTCCCAGAGTCAGAAATTGATTAGTTAATGGAGCTTAAGCTCCGTGGCTTGCAGCACCCTGCACCCTTTCATTAGCTGGGAATCCGAGATAAACACAGCGATTTAGGGCTGCTGAGCAAATCCATCAGCTCCTTAGCATGACAGGTCGCTGCTGCTTTTGCTCTGGGAGCTTTACTGAAATCTACTGCTAACAGCTACTATTTTTTCCCCCCATATTATATCAAAAAGCTTTTTTTTAATAGGATATGTTAAGGCACAGTGGAAGCAGCTGCTTCCAGGGAGCCAGGAGTGGGTGCTCCCTGTGAAGCAGGGTCACAGTCAGGACTGAGGTGGCCCAGGGGGGCTGGAAGGGGGTCCTGGACTACGGGGCTGGGAGAAGAAAGACCTAGAAGGACAAGAGAATGTAAGAGTATGTCAGTCTGGGGGCAAAATGTCCATGTGAGTGTAAAATATATTATTATTATTTTATAATGAAATGTATGAAATATATATTTTTCATCGGAAAATAAAGAGATCAAAGTCAGTTATTGATACTGATGGACGCTGAGGAGTAACATTAATTAAGGTTTCATAACTGGAAATTCCCTGGTCAGCAACATTTTGATACTATCAGGAAACTCAAATTCCACAGCCCATCCTTGGTGCACTAAAACATGACAAATGCAGCATTTCTATCATCTCAAATACTGACTGCTGGAATTCCAGCTGTGGGGATCACTCTGTGTAGGAGTTACTCCTGTCCTCCAAAACAAAACACCCACCAAAAAGTCAGCCAGGACTAAAAAGGCTTTTGATATGATGCAAGACATTTGTCCTGAGTTCCTGTGCTCTTACTTACCTTGCATTTAAAAGGGGACAACTCTATTTGTGCCCCAAATGCTGCTCGAAGTGCCTCACCCCAGAGCTCTGCTCACGGGCACAGCTGGGTGACAGTGGCTACACCTGCACCTGAACCACATTGGGTACCTTGTCTTACCTCAAAGGACATTAAAGGAATTCCCCAGATATGGTTTTTCCTGAAGAAGAATCAATTAGGAACCCAAAAGTACAAACTACATCATCAGGAGATAGATCCAGTGATTGTGAAATAACCTTCCCCTCCTCTTAAAAAAGCTTCCCTTTAATGCCATATCATTCCATTTTATCTGGGCTCAGATTAAACACAATTATATGGAGAGGAAGTAAAACAGGTTGGAAACAACAGTGTAGTGCTACCACAAGTAAGACTTCATTCAAAGAAATTATTTAAACAAATAGTGATTCATACAAAGGTTATCTTCTTTCATGAAAGAAGCAATTTGCATTTAAACTAATTCCTCTGTAGATGAAAGAAAACAAGGTTACAATAAAGAGGAAAATATTTGGCATCAAACCATTGATACTTCAATTTTGTTGTTATCTCAAGGACAAAGATGGAAGATTACTTTGTAAACATATTTCTTAATAAGATGATTCTGTAATGAATGATAGCAGTCTGTAATAAGATTTAAACTTACAAAGTCTTGCTGCAAAATCAATGTGGTTCTATGGGGCTGAACAAAGTAGGATATTTTATCTACAAAAGACAGTGGCTCCTTCCCGAGGAGGACACTTTGCCTGATCAGGATTCTCCAGTGACTCTTTCCCTTCTCTTGAAACCCCAGCTGCAAACTGATGGATGGATCAGCCAAGCAGGGATGGGAATTCTCATGGATTTCCTTCCTTGCTGGAACCTGGCTCTGCCAGAATGGGCATTTTTAGCTGATCTTGTGCTTTTGGGAGGTCATGGGAGGACCATGTTTTTAGCAAGACACCCAAAGGGCTCACAGTGGGGTTTATACGATTTTAGCAGTTCCGTGCTTTCCCTTCAGGAAGTGCTTGTGGTTTATCATTGGTGAAAGGATTTCCTTGGAACCATTCAGATACTCACCCTTTGGAGCTACTGAGGACTATCAGGTGCTTTGTACTGCTATTTTATTTGTATCATTGATTCCAAATTTTTTGTCTTCATTTCTGCTTTTATGGTGCTGTTTCCTCTAGAATTAAACCTATGTTATATTTTATTGTATAATTTCTTTCCCTTACTTCGGCTTTTTGTGACTGGGGAGAAAAATGAGCTTGACTAAACCAAACAAGGCAACAGAACCAAGGAGGAACACTTGAAGGAACTGCTGGGTGATGGTAATTTCTTTTATTCCCAAGGATTTGGGACAACCATTATGTTTGTCCTACTTTAAAGGAAAAAACCACTTTTCAGGCTCTTTCAGCCCACTCAGGAGTACAAGAAAAGTAAGGACCTGGTAACAGGGGGGATAGACACGAGCTCTGGCGGACATGGAATAAAGTGTGGACCCACAGGTAGAAAAGAAGGAGCAGAGGAATGTTTGACTTTGGGAGACCTGAGCAAACAGAAAAACCATCGTAACCTCTGGAAAAATACAAGTCAAAGGGAAGCAAAGTGCTGCCTAAACTAATAAATGCTTTGAAGATTCCAACTCACCATTTTCTTGGTTGCTTTTCTAAAAAAATTATGGGAAATAAGAATTGCTTGGGCAACATCTTTAGGTGAAACACCTCACCAATTGAATTGGGGCTTGTAGGGGAAAGATAAATGACCAAAGGAAGAACTTGAATAGATTTGTTTTCTAAATGATGGTTCTCTCCCTGGTACTTTGTTTCCTCATGCCTGGTTTTGTTTCCATTTTTATTTTTAAAAATATTTTAACGGTTTCTTTATACTATAAAACGATCTGTGCTAGGAATACTAATGGGAGAAAAATAAATATACAATAATTATCTCCCTCTTTTTTAAAATTTTTAGTGTATTGCATTTTTATATGTTCCTCGAGTTCATAATTTTCCCTGCTCAGTGTATGAAAAATTATCAAAGGCAATAAAAATGAAAGGAAACAGCATCCCTGATTTTTAAAAAAATGTCTCAATAAATTAAAAAGTGGAACAAATCCTTAAAGTATCTACCCAGCCAGGCTCTTTTCCATTTTTTTCCCATAAGCACCAGCTGTTTTTTCCATACCAGCACAAAGGACATATTTACAGATTCAGTTTATGGGAGCTTTGTTTATGCACTGGGTAAGGATTAACAAGTAATTTTAATTAATATGGCAAAACCAAGTTCAAAGAAGACAGAAAATGTGTAAATCTTGTAAAACCACTAATTCTGGCTGTGCTTTTAGATGCAGAAAATATGCCCCGTGGAATTTTCCATATTAACATTTTTCCTAAGGTTTACACACTGTAATCCTTTCTCCATCACCATTTCACACGGAGCCTCCTGATTTAGTGAATTTTTAATTACACCCTTGTGCTCCCAGTCTTCAGTGTGTCTTTATAATATTTCTGTAAAATGAGCATCCCTGTTGTCATTTTGGGTGTTCATTGAGCAGAAAACCTGGAAAAGAGCAGAAAACCTGGGAAAGAGCAGGCACTTAAACTAAGAACTCGCTTTTCAGGGCAACTTCTACCCCTGCAAATCCAACGGCATCGATAGGAAAAGAAGGTCATACATATTTTGGTGGAAACAACTCGGATTTTGCAAGAATAAATCACATCAAACTTTCCTTTGTGGCAGAATAAGGAGCCTTGTAGAGACATGAAACAGTAAATGTTACATATCTTGGCTTTAGCAGGGTTTTTGGAATGGTCAGACGCATTCTTGGAGTGAAACTGCAGGGACAAAACCTCAGAACTGCCTGAGGAGCTCCTCAGGAAACTGCCAATACAGTTTTCCAACAAAATGAAAGGACCAGCGGGGTTTTCATGTGGTCAGTCTTGAGCTGAAATTTAATAAATCTCTTATGAGGGTTGAACTTATCAAAGATTCAGGATGAATGATAGCAAGAAGTTCCCAAAGGCAGGATGGTGAAGCACCAGATTAACTCCAGGCTTTTCAACATTGGATTCTCCATGCATTTTCCCAAGCACAAGCTGGAGTCTCTGAGGACAAGGGAACAGATTCAATCCAGGTCCTTTTTTTGGGCGATGCAAGGCAGCCCCATAATTTAATGCCTTGGAGAAGTGTCAGAGCCAAATTACTTGATGGGATAGGGAATTGCAAATACAAAAATTCCAGGTGAAAATGGGCTCTTTTCTACCCTGTTTTCACTCCTTGAAAGGACACAGACTTTATAGGTGACTCCAAGGTGTGGCTTAGAGCTACACCCTTTAAAACATCACCTAAATAACGGCATCCTGAAGTGAGTAAAGCTGTCCTGGGAAAGGGTTCTGTGGAGTGGGGTGGGTTTGTCTCTGTGGCTTCCTCAGTGTTTTCTACACTCCATAAAAAGCCAGAGAAATGGAAAGAGCAGCCATTGCTCCTGAACAGCTTTGGGCACACACCAGCTCCCAGTCCATGCCTAGGAATTCAAGGAATCCTTACAGAGTCTTCTCTTACCTCCATGATCTGCTAAGAGTCTGAGAACGTCCGAACTGCTGGAAAGGGGAAAGGTCTTGGAATATTTGTGTGATGCTGCGGTTGGGTTCCTGGCTGTGGAATCTGTTCCCTGTCTCACGTGGGAGTGATGCAGATGTTCCCAGCTGAGGCAGGAAACTCCCACAGCCAGCCGTGGCCCAGACACCTCCCCTGCCTGTAGAACCACACCGGGGTAAGTCACTAATGGGGAGCTGGACTAATCAGTTTAATGTGCTCGTACAGAGGAGCTGCAGCACAGAGGCTCACTTTGATGCTAACTCCCTCATGGAAGGACTCCTTTCATGTCCCAGGCTACTGTTTAAACCACCAGACCAATCTGTTAATTTAAATCTGTCATTAATGAAGGAGGAAGCATTCGGATGTGGTGGCAGGAGAAGAATATTTGGTTTATCTCATCCTGTCATATTTCTTTTCCTCAAGATTGGTCTCCTTGAGAGGCAATACCATGGAGGGAAATACACAACATGAAATTCTTTCTGGAGCTTGTCACTCCTCTGCTGCAAACAGCAGCAGCTTTGTTAACCTGTACTTTCAGTCTCTTCTTCTATAAAGAACCATACTGTGATCTATAAATCTTTTTTTAGGGCCACAAGTCTGCAAACTGGTTTCTTTGACAACTTAAATACACATCTCATGTCTCCTTCAAGAATGATTCTATGAATTTTTTGATGAAAACTATAGAAAAAGGACCTGTGAGCCCATTGTTAGTCAAATTAGAGCCCTTGAAATATTACTTTCTATTATTCACCATTTTAAAGGAGTTTAATAAGCTGCATTTTATCAAACACCACTGTATTTTTCAAAGGATTTTAGAGAGACTGTCTCACCATTTTTGTTTCCCAAGCCGCAGATAATGTGAGACGAAAATGTACCAAGTTTCTTAGGAATCGTTCCATAGCTAATTCCAAACCAATTATTTTCTATAAAAGTGGTGGTGTAGAGGTTTTGTGGTTGCTGTATTTAATTTTTACAGGGTGACTGTTGATGGCACACAGAGGAAGGGAACATATCCAGGAGACAAAGCAGCACAACAGAAAATTTAGGGCTTAAATATATGGGCTAACCCTAGAATCCTGTTACTAAATTCAGATGTTTACTACACCATAGAATTATAGAATGGTTTCAGATGGAAAGATCATCTATTGCCAACTCCCCAAAGGGATGCCGCCACTAGTTCAGAAGTCAGTGTTAAAATTTTTAAACAATGTAAATAACTTCTTGCAGTTTTAAAACAAACACTGTCTGCTTTTCTCCCCCCTGCCTACAGAAAACCAGCAGCAATTCTTTTATTTCAGCCTGGCAGAAATATTTACTGGTAGTTCTGATTAAAGCATTGCACAAAATTAATTGCCTGTTTAATATTTTAACATCGTGACTTTCAGAGGAAACTATTTGGAGTAGGGATATGGCCTATCTAGAGCTTTCGTAAGGAACACAGCCAGGTCTCAAATCTGATTCAGACTTCTCAGTGCTCCTACAGCCGAGCCAATAAACACCGATTTTACATGATTCCTACCACACAATCCATCAGGATGGGTGGGCAGTGTCAGCCTTCCTGCTCCTTGATTGATGAGGTTTCCTTTTGGAAGGGCAATGGAGCCCCAAGGAGGGCTGGCACTGATGCACCTGGTGGCACCTGGGTCCCCAAAGGACACAGCAAGTGACTGCGTGTGGTTTGTGCTGTCACCAGCTCGGCTGTGGCCCCAGGGAGGTGTTTGGCCCCGTGGGGTACCTGCCCTGTGCTGCCCACCTGGAAACACTGGCATTTCCTCCCTTCCCAGACCAAATGTACCCATCCTGGGCAATAAAATGTTTATTTTTTGAATGCCATAATATTCATTCAAGTGAAACCCTGGTCCTTCATGGAACTGTTTTGAGTTTCACCAGGCACAGTCTTCTTGTGAGCCTGGGCAGCACAACCCAGTGGGGTCACAGGGATGGCCATCCCCACAGTCACTGGCTGGATGGGGGTGGAAGGGGTCTCTGGAGATCACCCAGTCCAAGGCAGCGTCACCTGGAGCAGGTGACACAGGAACGTGTCCAGGTGGGTTTGGGATCTCTCCAGAGAGGGAGACTCCACACCCACCCTGGGCAGCTGTTCCTGGGCTCTGCCACCCTCATGGAAAGAAGTTCTTCCTCGTGTTGAGGTGAAACTTCTTGTGTTGTCGTTTACGGGCACTGCTCCTCGTCCTGTCCCTGGACAGAGCCTGGCACCACCCTCTTGGAGACATTTACACGGATTGCGGACTCCTTCCCCCTCTCTCTCTCTCTCTCTCTCTCTCTCTCTCTCTCTCTT
>WEKY01057664.1:1053567-1101677 GCA_013390045.1 Picathartes gymnocephalus | reverse complement strand
TATATATAATAATATATATATATATATATATATAAAATGATATCTATATATTATAATAGGCACATAAATTCCCTAAATACAATTGGTCAGGAGAATGGGACTCTGAGCAGGGGAAAAGCTGACCAGTAACTGACATTTTACTGCATGGTACAAATTGTGCCTCAAATTAGACATTTTGTAAAATTTGACAAAAAAATTAATAGATTGGAATTGTGTATGGCAAGGATGTTTGTTTTCAACAAAGTCGCAGTGGTGTCAATGAAATAAATCTTGAGGGTAACTTCAGGGCAGGAGGCACAAGAGTCTCAGGATTTTTGAGAAGCTGGGGCTTTGGAATTGAGTCTGGGGTTCTCCTGTGTATGAGTTGTGGATCCCAAGGAGGAAAGGCCTGGATTTCTACCTTGTATTGTTCAATCCTGGATTTCCACCCTGTCATGTTCACTGCATAATCAGTACATGATTTACATATTTGTAAACTTAGATCTCAACTCAAACACTTAACATGTCATCAGATCTGCTTAGAAATGAAATTGCTAATTTTTTTCTGCCTCTTTAACATCTTGTTTTGTGTTTGTTGTCGTTGCTGGTGTTGTTTGCAGACGTGGGTTGGCAACAAGCGACGGAAGATGAGCAGCAAGAGCGCAGTGGAATCTGGGGGCACCCCCCTAGGGACTGCCCCTGCCACTCCCTCGGTGCCCCCGGACGCAGCAGTGAGAAATGTGGTAAATATTGCTCGATCCCAAAGCCAGCAATCTTCTTGGACCTCTTCTAACAACGACGTGATAGTGACTGGTATCTACAGCCCTGCCAGTACCTCGGGCCGGCCGGGAGCCGCGAAGCACACGAACGCCTCCACGGCAGAGCTGCACAAAACCTCCATCCCACGGCTCCCGGGCAAGAGCGACGCAGACTTCCAGCAGCAGCACATCCCCCTGGGACGGCAGGTACCCCACTGTAAAAACGCTTCCCTGTTAGTGGGGGAAAAGACCATTATTCTGTCCAGGCAAACGAGCGTGCTCAATTCTGCAAACTCCATCTACAGCCACACGAAGAAAAGCTACGGCGGCTCCTCGGTGCAGACGGCGGAGCTGGTGTTACCTCAGAAACCCATGATCTGCCACAGGCCCTGCAAGGCCGAGCCCTTGGGGTGCCAGCGCTTGCACAAACCCGAGCACGCGGCCCTGGCGTCGCGCGTGCCCCCCGGGCCAAGGGCTCACCCCAGGGACCCCGCGTGTGGCACCCAGAACCTGGAGATCCGCGAGGTGTTCTCGCTGGCGGTCACGGACCAGCCGCAGCGGCTCGTGGCCAGGAGCACGGCGCAGAAACACCCCTCCCTGGAGGCCAGCTGCCTGTCCATCGCGATGGAGACGGGCGACGTGGACGACGAGTACGCCCGGGAGGAGGAGCTGGCCTCCATGGGAGCGCAGATCCAGAGCTACTCCAGATACTGTGAGGGCGGCGGCTCCGGCCGCGGGGACAACCAAAGCGCGGCCATGGCCGGGCCGGGCCGCACTGGGGGCTGTGGGGCACAGCTGGGCAGTGCCAGGGATGTGCCTGACAATCTCCTCTACCACAGCAGAGAGTTCCACCTGCCTGCACGGACCTCATTGCACACAACATCCAGCACGATTTATAACACTGCAAATGCAGCCAGAAGTACCTTTTCTCCTCATTTTACATCTTCAAGTCAACTGAGGCTGTCACAAAACCAAAATAATTACCAGGTAATCCATCAGTTTATCTCTGTCTTCAAACCTCAAGGCCAAGGTTGTAGATAAATGCTGTTTTCTTTCAAAGTTGGTAGCTACTAATAGCCTTTCTGCATGCTGTGCTCCTCTTATGCCTTTCAGTGTAGATAATTCCTTCTCAAACACACTGCAGGCAGCACAGCACTGTGGTAGCACTTCTACCTGTCCAGCTGAGCCCCTGGTAGCCATCTATTGAAGATCAGTGAGGATTTCATGGATTCCATGGCCAAATTCTGCCTGCACGAGGGTCATACCTACGAGCTGGTGGCTGCTCAAGTCTGTGTTGTCCTGTCCTGGCTTTCCAGCACATGCCATGGCCATTCTCTGGGTGTTCCCCTGTGCACACACATCACACATGGCACAAGACGTGGTTTCATGCTGACATTCCTGTGCTGTGCATTTGCTCAGCCCATTGATGTCAGCTTGGATTCCAGTGCCCCCTGTGCAGGTGGCTGTCTCTGGACCTGTGTTCTGTCAGGGATTAGGAACCCCTGTCAGGGAGTTAACATGATGGGAGACACTCAGCTTCCTTTCCCACAGCATCTAATTCAAATAATCAGTTTTACATTCAATCCCTTTATTCCTCTTCCTGTACTAAAATCCCTTTAGTGATACTGAGGGGAAATTAAATGCAGATCATTGAAGAACTAAAAGATGTTTAGGTGAAACTGCAACACTTGACACATTTTTTTCAGGTTTTGGTATTACAAGAGCAGAGATACTTGTGCAGGAAACATCCAAATTGGTATTTTTTATGGATTTTTACAGCAGCATGACATAGCCTGGAGACACTGAGGTAAAAGTCTTTTAAGGCTGAGAGAATGTCATTCTGTGTGTCTCACCTGTATGCATTTGCCTGTTATTGCCTTTATTTTATCCTGAAAATAAACCATATTGACAGCATATCAGCTTTTTCTGTGCTTTGCTCACCAGGATAGAGAACAAGGCTTTGTGAGTCAGGTTTTTTAAGTTTTTTTTTAGTTTTTGTTTTCTTTTTTTTCCTGACTTGTTTCTATCTCATGTGACCATTTGAAAGAAAAGTTCTGAGTCCAAGTAAGTGACACTTTTCACCTGAATTATAGCTTTTCTGGGTAAACCAGAGGTTTGATGAACAGAGGTACTCTGGAGTAAATTCTGGGGAGTAGATGGCACATCAGATGAGCTGTCCTTTACTCTCACATAGTCTGTCAGTGTTTGCTGTTACTTTTCGTACTTGGTTATAGAATTCATGAAATGCTGTTTACTTTTGCCATGCCAGTTTCACAGGAGAAGAGAAGCTGTAAATGTGCAGATCAGTCCAATAAAGGGTTGGTAAAAGTGCTTATGATTGAGTTAAGGACATTTTTCTGAAGTTTCATGAAGGGAAATCTATTACTGATGTCTCCATCAGCTGTGTGCTCGTGGTGCTTTATTTCACTCTCGAAGAAGCATCAGAGAGATTGATTTCTTCTATTTTTAAATTTTTTTAAAATGAAATTTGGAACAACCTCGTTTCGGGGTTTTATGAAGTAGGAACTGAGTCTTTTTAAAGATCTAGAACAGTTCCTGGTCAGTGACATTTTATCCGTCCATGTGGAGTTTTATGGATCAGAACAAGATCTCTGGAGCTTTGTTTCGGGGTTTTTTTTTACTTCCCCTTGTTGTAATAGCATACCTGTTTCTTTGATAAGTGAGGAATTTATCTGTAGCCCAGCTGACCTCCATGCCTGTCTCAGACAGCCTGGTCTTTGGATTGGGAGTGTGGATGGAGAGAGCTTCTGTTGTCATTCCAGAGTTTTAAACCTTGGAAAAGCTGAGCAGGATGCTATTAATTCCCTTACTGCTTTGAGCGTGCACCCTGTGAACCCCTGAGGTGACACTTCTGGGTATTAGAGACGTTATAAGGTGCTCTCTGAATCCTTTTAGGCTTGTACAGTATGGCACTTCATTTTTTTGTAGTCAGTTTATGTTAATTTTATTGCCCATGTTTAGCTAATTTATCCAGCAGCACAGAGATGAAAATCCTTAAACTTGGGGAAATCTTCTTGAATTTAAAAATAGATTAAACCTGAGCTAAATGATTATTGGAGTAGTTGAACATCCAAGCAGATGCTTCTTCAAAGTCAGGACTGTGTGATTCATGTTTTGATGAAGTAATTACTGTCATATATTGGTGGGGTATCTAATTAGCAATTAGTTATAGCTTCCTTACTGGTTCAATTAATCAAATTCATGTTAGTGTAACTTAAGACTACATTTAATTAAGTGATCAATTTTAATGCCTGAGCAGTTTCAGTAAACAAATTCTTCAGCCTACTAGCTTGTCTTAGTTTGACTTTGAGTGTGTTGAAGTAGAGAGGGTATCTGTGCTGTCCTTGAGGCTGAATTGGGATTTAGTCTTGGTTTCTTCCCCCTGACCCTAAGGAACAGGAACACTGTTGAGAGTCTGTGCATTTTTATTTACTTTGTTGCCAACCCCAGCCCTGGTACCTGTTTCACAAGGGCAGCTCAGAACAGTGCCATGCATGTCGGCTTTCAGGGAGTTCTCTGAGGTGAACTTGGCTGGTTTTGGCCTCATCACTCTCAGAACTGTGTGCATTTGTCTTCCCAGCAGAACTTAATGCTCTGCCAGGTAGATTTTGCTTTATTCCCACAGAAAAGCACCTTTTTTTGTGGCCCCCTTTAAATTAGTGAAGAGGAGCCACCTGGGTATTTCCTCAGGGTGCCTTTACAGTGAATTCTGTGGTGTGAAGCTGTTGTGTGGGATATAGGGTTGTAATAGACATCATTTTACAGGATTTCTAAAATGTGTGTGTGCAGTGAAGAAATTAATATTTTAGGCTCAGACCCTGATGCAAGTTGGCCCTTGGGAGGGAAAGGTGCTCCTTTCCAGCCCCCCTCAACCCTCTGTGTGCTGTAATGAGAAAGGGTCTGACCCTGGCTGAGCTCCAAGTGCTTCCAGCTAAAAGCTTGAAGAATAGAAGTATTTTACGTGCTTGTACAGCAGACACCTGTACCAGGGCTGCTGTGCTTGTTGTGCTCATGCTGCCAAGGCCATCAGTGAAGCACTTTGCAAATACTAAAAACTCTCAGTGCACTTTGGTTCAGTCAGCACAAGTGCACAGGATTTTTTCCCCACGTACATGTGTGCAATGACTTGTGATTGCTCTCTCCAGAGCTGTGTTTAGTCTCTCAAGCATTGCTTGTCTGCAGCAGAAATTGAACATGGAATCTTAAATAAGCCTAAAATATTCCAGGCTGTGACACTCCTCAGATGGTCAGGGAAAACACTCTGAGATTGTTATTTAATAAAGTCTGAGCTCTGAGAATGATGGAGAAGCACTAGGAATGGAGGCAGCTCACCTTTGCCTTCACAGCCCTTCCCCTTCCTTCTCCATCCTGCTATCCCTGATTTTTCTGCTGGTACTCAAATCCTTAACATCAGACATTGGACAGCTCAGTGACAAACACGAGAGCATTTTTCTGGAAGCTGAAGTGATATAATTGAAAAAGATGTGAGGGCAGCTCTGTCTTCAGCCCTTATCTGACTCCAGTCTGCTCATCCTGCCAGTTTGGGACAGATTGAAAGGGAAACTGCTGTTGTGAAATACAAGTTTTGGGGTACCTAAGGTACAGAAACAGCCAAGTCACCTCTGTGTTATCTTGCCCTCACCCAAAGAAGCAATGTTTTAGTCTTAGCAGTAAAGGTGAGCGTGACTTTGCTTTTGAGTCTTAACCTGTTTACAGACATTGCTGTCAGAATTGAATGCACAGTGCTGAAGTCTCAGTGTTGGCTCTCACAGCAACCTAAGCTGCTCTTGTTTTCTGTTCTGTTTTCTCCTTCTCCTCTGCAGATTTCAGGAAACCTTACTGTGCCTTGGATTACAGGTTGTTCCAGAAAAAGAGCAGTAAGTACATTTCCATTTAAGTATCTAATGCATCGAGTGAAGCAATGAAAAGTTGATAAAAACGCATTTTTGAAAATGTCAGTTCTATTTACCTTGTTTGGGTTTTTTCCCTTTTTCCTTTGATACAAACATTATCTGCAGGTGCAGTGTTTCAGTTGAGGTGAAGTTGATGTCTGTCTTTAAAAGCAGGTCAGGGTCATAATTCAGTGTGAGGTGATGCCCAGGTAGGAATTGTGCTCTTAGCTCAAATACATCTGAATTGATAAGGACTGAGAGTTTGGAGCTCAGAATATGTTTTTTATATTGAAAGTGAAGTGCTTGTTAACTGAGGCAACTGAATGCTTAAGAGAGTAACTCTTTGCAACTTCTCTGCACATGCACAGAATGAGGCAGTGCTGGCTGTAGGAACTTCATCAAGTCTAATTTTATCTGCATAAATGCCATTTCACAGTGGCAGAATCAGCCAGGTTGGTGTCCTCAATTCACAGACAACTCCAAACCATAACACAAGGTATGAAACAGCTTTTGTCAGGGAAAAAACCCTGTGCCCAACTCTTGTGTTTAGTTAGTGCTCAGCATTTCCAGCTGTTTTTGAAGACGTGTCAGTTCTACCTCCTTACCATGGGAATCCACCTCAGGTGGGGTGGTACAGCCATGCTCTCCAGGGGCTGCTCTGCCACTCAGCTCTGTCAGAAGCAAGAACTGGGAAAGTGTCTGCCAGTCCGTGGAGCTGGCAGTGTCCTGGCAGTGCCCTGGCAGTGTCCTGGCCATGGCTGCTGTGTTGGCAGTGAGGTCTTCCTTGCTTTCTCCTGCTGTGAACAGTACTTTTTCCTTCCTTTATTATTTTCAGTTCTTAAGTCTTCAAAAGGTGTGAATGTGGCAGTGTTTCCTGTATAAGTAGGAGTCTAAGGACCATCACATTAATGGTGTTTTCTTTCAGACTTTTTCTAGGTCTCAGCTGAAGCACTTCCAATTTCTGCAGAGTTTAGTACAATCACTTACTTCTTTTTATACAGAGAGCACTTTATAAGAACATCTCCCAGAGGAACTGGTACTTTTATACAAATCCTGTTGTGCTCAATCCATCTTTTTTCTTTCCTAAGTGCTAATTCTCTTGAGGAGGCTTTTTAAAATGCAGCTCCTTTCTGGAAGGCTCATCCCCTCTACCACTTAATGACCTTTTAGAGCATCTCCCCAAGGAGCTGGGGAGTGTCCTTGGGTAGAGATTCACAGCAAAAGAGAAAGGTTTTCCCCCTCCCTCTCAGTACCCTGCCACCCCATCCATAGACAATATCCAGTTGCAAGGTAATCCAGGTCGGGTGTGTGACCTGTCAGGTACAAATTCTTCTGCTGAGGTTGTTTTTAGATAAAGTGCAGTGCTGTTCTGGGGATCAGGTGAGTGCCAGAGCCAGCTGGGAGTCAGCAATGGGAGCACAGGGCTGGGAGTGGGGGGATGTTGGCCCCTGCCTGCAGCGCTGCGGGGGTTGTTGAGCATTGTGGTCTTGCTGGATACCTGACAGCAGCTGTAGAAGACATTTCTGGAGTAAATTTTAAACTTTCAAGGATGTGGAGGTGCCTGTTCATTAATCATAGAGTCCTTAAGGTTGGAAAAGTCCTTCAAGTTCATCAAGTGTAACCATCAGCCGAGCCACCAGCATGGTCACCACTAAACCATGTCCCCAAGTGCCACATCCAGAAATTTTTTGAACGCTTCCAGGGATGGTCATTCCACCCCCTGCTCTGGGGAACCTGTTCCAATGCTCTACAACCCTTTCAGTGATAAAATGTTTCCTGATATCCAGCCAGAGCCCTGGCGCAGCCTGAGGCCGTTCCCTCCCCTCCTGTCCCTGTTCCCTGGGAGCACAGCCCAATCCCCCCTCACTGCCCCTCCTGTCAGGGAGTTGTGCAGAGCCACAAAGTCCCCCCTGAGCCTCCTTTTCTCCAGGCTGAGCCCCTTTCCCAGCTCCCTCAGCTGCTCCTGGAGCTCCAGACCCTTCCCCAGCTCCATTCCTTTCTCTGGCTCCTGCCCCTCAGTGTTTTTCTTGCAGTGAGAGACCATTAAGGATGGTTATTAGGGAATTCTTTTTCCTTAGACCTTTACTCCTTTGTCTTTTTAATCAATAAAATGCATAAAACCTATTGGGTAATACAATCTGTTTGACAGCATCTTGTGTCCAGATTTGTGGATGCACTTCCCCAGTCTGAGTGCAGAATCAGCTTCCTTCAGGAGACAAGTTGAGGACTTGGCACTCTAAAACTGCTGTGTACACACGGGGGTAAGACAAGCAAAGGAGAAAAAGCTCCTACTTCCTAGAAACTTTGATTTCAACTGTGAAATTCTTTTGAATAAAGAGTGTGAGGGAACAGAAATAGAATGGATAGAGTTGTAGAAGTGCCATTATGGCAATTACTGCCATTCAAACAGGAAAAAGGCTAATCTGTATTTTGGTTAAAATGGAGAAGATTGTCTTTTAGATGCTCTGAATCTTTAATCTTCTGCCTTGATGTTTTGTTTCCCTTGCCCTGTCCTTCAACTGTATCAGGAGAGAAATAAAAGCTGTGCAGTTCTGCAGAAACTCTTTCTTGTCTGCTCAGCTCTGCTGTAGGATGATGTAATCCTGATTGTTAATGAATATTAGTCTAGAAATATCACCCTCTCAGTAACTCATGAGAGTGTCTTTGGAAATGACAAGAGTTCTGTGTTCTGTCCTGGTGCATGTGCAGTGGCCTTTATGAGTGCATTGATTTTTGGTTTTTCACAGGGTGGTGGAAGGATAACAAGGATTCAAAAATAGCAGTGAAGGCACCAGTTAAGGAGAATTAAAAAGGGGAAAGCAGCTTCACTTTTGTCCTTGTATTTAAGGCTTGAGTGTACTGACTGTGTTTAGTTCTGTGTCATCTGAGGTCTGAGCAGATGGTTTGTGTTTGTGGTAGATTTAAAAGTACTGGTGTGCTCTGGAGAACATTTGTCACAGGTGGTGACTCTGGGTAAGCTGTGCCTTAGCGGTGAGGTTTTATTTCAGGAGAGAGAGGGGGCTTGTCTGCCCTGAGCTTCACTTTGGGGTGTCTGGGCTCTCAGTCTGATGTATTTGGGGATGGGAAAGACCTGAAATGAGCGGAGAGTTCCCATGCTAGATTTCGAATTTTTAAATCACTGTCTGCACATTGTCTATATGAATAAAACTGTCACAGGAGTGCAGACACACTTTGGGGCAGGTGAAGGGGCTGAGGTGTGAGGCCTGCCCCCAGCTGTTCTGGGCATGGGGGGCACAGCTGGATTGTGTGGAGCAGACACACCAGTGCAACTCTAAAGAAAGCTCCTCCTTGGCCTGGGGTCTGCAAGGCTCAGGAGAACCAGAGGTTGCTGCAGGAAAACCGACATGAGCTGAGAGCAAACACCTGAGAGCAGCTTTACAGAGAAACCCCGGCAGGGATTAAAGCTGCCTGCAGTCAGAGGGCACCTCTGCTCTGCTTTTTGTTTGAAAACTGTTCCAGGAGGAACTTGTGGAGTCCTCTCCACCTTCCTCTGCTCTCCCAGGAGGGGAGAAAACTGTGGTTTAGTCAAGTCGGTGGGAGCATGTCTGAGTGAGACATTGGGGTCTGCAGGGAGAGATGAGCCAAGCTGGAGGTCGCTGCATGTTCCTACTTTGTGGCATTTGCAATACTGACTGAAGTGTTTCCTCCTTCTGTGAGATATTTTATTGCATATCTCAAGGTATTTGTACATTGGATGGTAATAATGGCATGGCCTTCTGGCTGGGAACAGCACCTCCTTGTCCCACAGCAATCCTCAAGCAATGCATAGCGGGATGAGTCAGGTCATCTTTTTATTACACCTAAGTGCCACAGATCACCTTGGTTTGTTGTCTGCTGTGAACCTGCAGGCAAGAAATGCATCCTGTCTGAAGAGAAGCTGCAAAAATTTCCTGATCCAATGTGAGGAAGACATTAATAGATCAAATAAGAATCGTGATAATTACCATCTAAAAACCAATTTGCTTTGAGGCTGAACATTCACTATTTCACGAATCAGTTCAAAATCTCCGGAAGGACAAGTTGTCAGTTTGTGTGGTTTGAGGCTTGGTTTGGAAATTAGAGTGAAATGACTGGGGTTCAGAGTGTAATTTCTTTGCTAGACTATTCATTGCATTGATATCTCTTTTCTTTTTCATCTTTTCAGTTGAGTTTGATTTAGAAACAGATATTAACAGAATATCTGTAATTTTGGCTGAGTGCTGAAGCAGTTACAGCTCTTCTCACAATGGGATGCTATGAAATATTTATCAGTTCTGCTTCCATCAGAGCGAACTTCAAGCTTACCCAGCCAGTGGGGAAAGATGCAGAAAGTCTCTGTTGCAGAAACCTGACAGTGTGTGTCCTAATGATGTGTCAGCAGGGAGAGTTTAAGGGTGCCTTCAGACACCTTTGTGCCTGAGTTTGTGCAGCTGCGTGTGAGCAGCAGTGTCCAGCCTGAGCACAGGATGGGTGTCACTGACAGGGGACAGCTTTGTGGCACTGGTGAAACCTGAACCTAAAACCTCAGGCTGAAGGAATGTGTAATTTGGCACAACTTTAATGAGGTTAAATCTCTTGGTGTGTTAAGGGAAAATGCAGACCTTCAGAATTTGTGTGCGGAAAATCAAGAAACAATGAACTGAAAAGCAAGAGTGATATTAAATGGTGCAGACGGGAAAGGGGAAACGTAGTGGAATGATTCAGAAATCACAATTAATACATACAAATAAAATCTGGAGGTGGGAATTGATAATCCTCTGAAGAAAACAGATATTAATTAGTGTCAGGGTTCAGAGAGCTCCATGCTGGTGTCACAGGAAAAGGTGAATAAGGCAAAGTGACTCTGTGCTTGTATAGAAGAATCTGGGATTTGTTCATACCTTGAATGCTTTGAGCGCTTCTGATCTTCCCATTCCTCCCAAAATATAACAGAGAAGCAGTGACAGGGATCAAAGGCATGGAAAATTTGTTGTGAGAGGTTCGTTTGCTAAAAATAACCATTACCTCAGTCCATTTCATCACCAAGTATCAGAACTGAATGTTGATTTAATATGATTTCACTGCAATTGAAATAAACACCACACGCAGTGCTCAGCTGCAGCATAAATGCAAGTTATGTATAAAACCTCTCATTCTTCCATTTTTTAGCATGTCTTTGATTAATAATCTGAAATCTGTGTAGAGCTTTTGTGCACGTGGCCTAAAACATTTTCAACTGATGCATAAAACTCGATCTAAAAACACAGGCTCTAAGAAAAGGCAGGATAAGGACACTCCACTCCCTGCAATTATTCATCCCAATTATAGACACCGGATTTGCACCACAGATATTGCTGCACAGTGGGGGGGACGAGGGGCTCAGCAAGGAGCCAGGAATGTCTCTAATAAACTGGGTCATCTCTTCTAAGGATGTTGTTACACTTGAGAGGTCGGGGATAAGCCGGGTTTAACCCTGCGCACGGCACCACTGCTGATTCAATTTGCTTTTCCTTGGGAATGGATAGGCTGGATTCTGCTGGACAAAGCCTCTCCTGCTTTTTAAACTGTGGCCAACAGAAGTGGGAAATGTAAAGGATTCAGCCAACATCACTGTCAAGAATAAAGCCAAGCCTTGAATCAGCAAGCTGGGCATCTGAAGAGAGGAAATGAGAATTGTATTCAGAGCTGAGTTAATGATGTAAAAATAAGAACTGAATTACTGGTTTGCCTTCACCTATAAGTACTGTCATAAATATGAAGCTTTCCAATATTATCTTTTGATATTTTTTCCTATAATGGTGACTATTATGTTATTTGTAGGGCCCTGGGTTTTTCATCTTGGTCCCTCATTTCCTCTGATGATATTAAGCATGAGAAGGTTATTAACTAAATTGATGGAAGCTTAGTTACATGTACAATGTAGAAATTCTATCCTTTATTTTCTGAAAAAAGTAATTATGTAATTTTTAAGCAGTTTATAATGCAGGAGTCAAACTTGGGTATGATCCATGTCAAGGGGATGATCCTGTAATGGAAGGTAGTTTGTGATTTCCCTAAGAAATTGCTGATAAGGCCCACAGCACAGCATGTGACACGGAGGCAGCTAATCTGGAGCTGAGATGGGGACATGCTGAAGTGTCATTTACTAGAGAGCTTAAAGGATGACACTGATCCCGTGATGCTGGTGCAGCAATTGAGAACAGGGTGTGTAAATGATGATCCTTCAGGATCTCTGAGATCCTCTGGAGCTGCTCACTTGGCAGAGCATGGGGGCTCCTCAGTGCTGGTCTTGGTGAAAACAAATGGCCGAAACGAGGCAGAGACTCCAAAGTAGAAAAGTTAAAGTTATATAAACATAATTATACAGCAGTTGTGAGGTGAAAACCATTGAATAGTGGTGTATCTAATAAGATTTTTATTGGAACATTTGTAGTAGTTCATCAGACATCTATCCACTAAAATGGAAACAGTCTGACACTGCTTTTTAAGGAAAATTTTTGAAGGCCAGGTGGTTTTGCTAAATTCTTCTTTTTCCATATAAAGTCCTTGTTTTGAGTAAGTAAAAGCAGACTCTGCATGTTCCTGAGCTCCATCGCTGTGGGAACTCGAGGCAGGCACTGGGTATCTTTTGTCCACACCAGGATCCTCTTGCAGATCACTTTTCCTGTTACCAAGGCCTTGCCCCGGGTTCTTTCAGGAGAGGAAGCGTTTCTGAATAACTGGAAAACCACGTGGCAAGAAGAAACCTGAGCTTCCTCCAGCAGCAGCTGGACTTTCTGTGGGTTTTGTTCTGATTTGGCCAATGCAGCCAACTGGTTGGGAGAGGACAGCCTGAGCAGGGTTTGTCCCTTACCTGTGCTGTAACACCAGGCACGTTTCCTGGTGCTCCACTGAATTTCACAGAATATTCTGAGCTGGAAGGGACCCCACAAGGATTGTTGAGTGCAACGTTTAAGTGAATTGGCTGAAATGAGAGAGTCGCACCTGGGAAGGTGAATCTCCACAGGGTGTTCCAGGAGGGGTTTAGACTGCGCATGTTAAATGTGAGGGATTGCTGTGTGTTCTGTCCCTGCCCAGCACCGATCACAGGGAGCTCTGTGAGTTCACTGCGAGGGATTACAGCAGTGGGAACTCTGCAGAACCAGCAGGCCATGTTAGTTATTTATGTTTAAATAGCTAACACTGTCCTTTAGGAGGCGAGGCTGCCCTGAGCAGTCAGGAATGTGGGTGGGCCAGGGTGCCTCGTATCTCTGTGCAGTCTGAGCATTGCTGTCACTCCTCTCTGCCCTCCCTCTCCTCTGTGCCGGGCTGCCACAGAGCAGAGCTCTTCCCAAGTCCCAGTCTCTTTTGCCAGCAGCTATAAAAGGAGTTATTGCTGCAGTGATCCAGGAGATGGCTGTTCTTTTGTTTCTTGAACACTTGGAGACAGGAGGAGCTCAGGTCAGGCGTGCAGTGACTCCGGGCGAGCGGGCACCGGGGATTTGGCTTTGCCTGGGTCTGGAGCTGCACTTTGCTCAGCCTAGAGCAGCCTTCAGTGAGGCAAGTGGATTCCTTTTGGATGAACATGGCCTGGGGCACTCTGCCCGAGAGCATCTCCTGTGCTGGGCTGCCTGGGGCTGTGTGGGAAGGCAGCGGCTCCGGGGTGTGCAGGGCGCTCCTCACCATCCCTGCTCCGACCTGGTACCTCCAGCTGTGGGATGGGCAGGATGGGAACAGCCCCTCTAATTCCAGGGATGATGGAATGATAGCCAGGAAAAACTCTGGGTGCCTGGTAGGCACTCAGTTGACAGGAAAAACTCTGTTAATCATGGATTCATTAAAGTTGGAAAAGACCTCTAAGGTCATCAAGTCCAACCGGACCATATTTGAATATGTCTGGTGCATCTTTTTACTGGGATTTTTTTAGAAAGACAAAGATTTGATACTGCTATTTTGTGTTCATACACTGAGGAGACTCAAGTGCTTCTAGGATTTTGAGAAATAGTAATTTTTAAGAGAAGAAAATGGCAGTAATTACCATATTCTAAAGATTAGCAAAAGCTGGAACTGTACAAGATTGTCAAATGATCCTAGTTCTGTAAAATTTCCTTTTATTCCACTTAAAATTATTTCTAACTTCTAATGGTTTTTAAATGAGCAAACACAGAATTCGGCTACTGAAATCATGAACACAATTCAGCCACTGAAATACTGACACATGTGGCACATGGGCTACAAGTTACTAGTGCAGACTTTGTGGCTGATTTCCTCTACTCTCAATAGCAGGAGAAGTGAAAAATATGGGTTGGTGTAATGAAACTGTAGATTTTAGATAAAATTCTGTGTGAAAAGCTTTTGATAAAAGCTTGCAAGCTCTATTAGAGAAATACACTCTGTGCTCACACCAGTTCAAACAGTGGTAGGATGTTTAGGAATTCTTTATCAGTGTTACTCCTTTTATCACTGATCCACTATCACATATTTTGATAAATGTAGACAAAGAGTTGGAGAACTCACAGATAAACAGTGGAACCAATTTAAACTCAAGCTCAGCAAATAAACATGAAAGTATTCCCTTTAGGAAGTCAGAATCCTTTGAATTATGCATGTGTTGTAGTTTGCAGTAAGATAAAAGAACTTTAAGGGGGGAGGGTGAGAAACTTGAAAAGCCTTTAAGGAGTAATTTGCATAAATTGGGTGGAGAGAGTAAACAGCACGAGGGGGAAAAAAGTTATTTTCAGTAGGGCCTTATAGAATGAGATAAAACAAATTACCAAAAAAATCAGGTGGAGTTGAAACAAAGCTGAAGTGCCTTAACCTTGTGTTAATGCTGCCAGTGCCTTTACAGCAAATCCCAGGGAACTCTGAAGTGCCCTGGATAAAAAAAAGAAATTTAACAAAACCCAAATTCTTAAGGGAGAGTTAAAAGAGAAGAAGAGCCATGGAGACAGTAGAACGTGTGTGTTACTGTGTGAGAGACCTCTGGACATGAATGCTCAGGATAAGCAGATTTTTTTTCAATCTAACAGTATTTTTTTTATCTTGCAGTTACAGGACCGCACACAATTTAGTGACCGAGACTTAGCTACCCTAAAGAAATACTGGGACAATGGCATGACCAGCCTGGGCTCAGTCTGCAGAGAGAAAATTGAAGCTGTGGCTGCAGAATTAAATGTTGACTGTGAAATAGTTCGGGTAAGAAATCCAGAGTCTTCCCTTATCTTGTCGCAGGAGCAAAAATAGGAGAGATGAAAGGCTTTAAAAATTTCATGAGGAAGCTTGAAATAGATTTCACGTATTACATAATGAATGACCATGTTGGGAAGTACTCTCCTGCTCTTTCTGCAGTCTATATTTAGTAAAAGCCCTCAGGTAAGAGTCTTATTGATCAGCAGCAGAAGCAGCACTACGAGCTGTTTGACATTCTCTTGAGTAAGATTTTAAGTAAAAGTGTTACATTTTTTAGGGAGATCCTAGAAGACTGAAAGGTACTATTTATATTGCTATTAAGATACCAGAAAAAGGGCTTTTCCAAAGATACAGGGAAAATACTCTCATTCATGCTCCAAAGTAGGAAAAAAATACTTTACAAGACTGTCTTGAGGGCCGATTGAGGTGTGATGGGGGAATTCTGGGTCAGTTCAGTTTGATGGTCCCTGTAGGTGGCTGAGGGAGGCACAGGTGTGCTGGAGATAACCTGGCTCCCAAAAACCACTGCACATCATCTCTTCCAGAGGCTGGGAAGTTGCTGCTGTGTCCTGGAGGAGCAGACACCCAGCAGCATCTCTGGGGTCTCACTCGCTCATCCCAGCCTCGGGAAATGGTCCCACTGTTTGCAGTCATACAAAGACAGGAGCCTTCCTTTCCCTCATGGCAGGCATGACAATTGGGATTATTCCTTTCAGGCTTCATCCTCTTCTTCCACGTGTTCCCTAAATTCCTGATACTGCTGCAGAAGCAGGGCTAGGAGCCCTTAGTGAAACTCCTGTTGTGGAGACCTCTGGCTTGGTGCATCCCAGTGGTTCTAAAGCTGCTTTTAGGGTTGAACACCAGTCTGTTTATTTGTTTTTGTGGGCGCACAGGAATTCTGAAAAACCAAGTTGTACTTCTGGAGGCTGAAGAGAATCACTCTTTTCTCTGTGGAGAACAAAGCTGCTCCCTGTTTTCCAAGGGCTTCACTTTGCTCTCCGAAAGGTGAAGCCGTTCCCCCTGACAGCAGCTCCTGGCCATGACACTGCTCATGGACAGCACAGTGACAGACCCAGACTCCCTTGGTTTGTTCCCTTAGGCACACAAGGGGTGACACTGGAGTTCTGTGCAAACCTTCCCACCTGCTGGAATGTTTCTGTCCTCAGGGCAGAGACCGGGGTGGCCCCATAGGGCTCTGGCATCACCTGCACCAGAACAGGCTCACAAATGACCCCATGCACTTCACAGGCCTTGCTGGAAGTGTTTAAGGAGAGAGTCTTTTAGGGACAGAACTCCCAAGCTGATTTCCTACATGGGAATTCCAGTCTGCTCTTGCCCTCACTGTTGTGCTGTTCCAGAATGTTCTCTGTTCAGCAGAGCACACAGGATGTGGAACCTTCTCTTCCCCATTTAATTTGAGACACTGTCAAAACATGTTCATCTTCTCTGACACATTCAGTATGTTGAATGAAAGATTTTCTGCTTTGAAGAGTCTGTAAAAATATCTGCCTTTCCCAAGTGCCTTTTTTACTGAAAAAGAGGTAGATTCAATTTTAAATTTTGTTAGCACTGTTTGTTAGAATCACAAGATGGTGGGAAAATTTAAAGAACGGAAAATACACTGCTTGGAAAAAAGAGACCCAGATCTCAAAGGGCTGCTTGTGTGAGGTTTTTTTCTTTTTCTTTTCTCCCAAACTGTAGGTAATACACCAAAAAATGATCTAGGTAGTTGTCTGCATACCTGTTGTGCATTCTTCAAAGAGGAAAATCAGCAAGCTGGGAAAGCAAATACCAGCTAACAAAAACGATTCACTAAAAATAGAGTTCAGCATGTTATCTTTTAGCTTGTTAGAGATGCAGCTTTAAAAGGTTGGGTTTTTTTCCAAGGCTGGCACAGCATGCAACTGTTTAGTAGTTGGGACTACTGTTAATATTTCCTTGTTTTTTCTCTTTGGTAATCAAGGTATTATAAGCAAAAAGTTTTTTACTCAACTTTTTCCGAGCCCTAGGAAGAGGAGCAGGGCAGATATTTCTGAAATAAGGCCAGAGTGATGTTTAGTGTGTCCTTAATGAAAATTCCTAAAATATTTCAATGTTTTGGGAAACTCAGTTGGAACAGAGACCTCATGGAAAGGATGTGCATTTTGCCATGGCCTGATCATGTTTTCAAACCCAGGAGCTGCTGCTCCTGTTTCTGGGGCTGTAGCTGATGTGGAAGGGGGACAAGAGCCAGCCCGAGAAGAGTGGGAGTAGCAGTTGGTAAAGAAATGGATTCCTGGCTCTGGGAAGGATTTTTGGTTGCCAGTGGAGAACTGTTTTGATGGAATGAAGGGTCTGGGATACAAGGGCTGTTTGAGCAGAGTTGAGATGAGATGAGAAGTCAAAAGCCTGAGTGACACAAGGGAAGGGAGAGCCTTAAGAGGTGAAGAGTTGCAGACAATTCTTGATACATCATGTTAAACTCTGACTCTTTAATAATTTTTGGTGTAGAAATCTCTTCATGAGAGAAGGCAAATTAATGACCAGGTGTACAGATCCACTTGGAGATTTTGGAATGTGGGGTTTTTCTTATTTTTTTTTTTCTCCTTTGAAATTCAATTTTATTGATGTAAGATGAACTTAAAGCATCCATGCCCATCCCACCATAACAGAGTTTCCAGGTGCACTGGGCCAGTTTCATCTCCCAGACTGTTCCCGGTGTGCTCCTCTACACTCACTGCAAACAGCTCTTCCTAAAGCTCTGTCTTCCAGCCAAAGGGGACTGAAGGGTGAGCTGCTCTGAGCTTTATTCTGCCAAGCTCCTTTCTGTCCTCCAAGGGAACTGATGTAGATCTGTCACAGCCAGTCCCCTCTGTGCTGTAGGAAATCCTAGAACGGGGGGATGTTTGGGTCATCGGATGCTTCACTGCCCTTATGGAAGTTGCAGAGTAGAAGAACCTGAATCAAAGATCTTATGTTAAATTTGTTGAATAATTTAGGTGGGGAGAGACCTTACAAAGTCACCTAGTCCTGCTCTTTATCTGGAGCAGGACTGACTTTGGAATCTAGTCAGGTTTCTCAGGATGTTGTCCAGTAAAACACTGAGTACCTCCAATGCTGGAGGTGCCAAGGCTCCTATGGACAAACTGTACCTCTGCCTCACTATAAAACATTATTTTTTCTTTTTTTTTTTCTCAATTCCAGTCAGAGCTTCCCTAGCTGCCACTTGTGCCTATTGCTTCTTTTCCTTTTGCTGTGCACCTTCCTGTTGCCCTTGGAAAGCTGAACCTGGACACAGGATTTCAGGCAGCTGCCTCAGGAGGGTCAAATACTGGGGAATAACCAGCTCCCTGAACTGCTGGCTGCGCCTTTGCTCCTGTAGCCCAGATGTGCTGATGTCACTTGATTGAGGGCCTGTTGCTTTTGTTATAGTTTCTGATATTCATGTTTATTTCTCTTACAAGACTTGGATTGGGAATCGAAGACGGAAATATCGTTTAATGGGGATTGAGGTCCCACCCCCTAGAGGAGGTCCTGCTGATTTCTCTGATCAATCTGAATTTGTTTCTAAATCAGCACTTAATCCAGGAGAGGAAACTGCTACTGAAGTGGGGGATGATAATGATAGGAATGATGAAGTATCAATCTGCTTATCTGAAGGAAGCTCACAAGGTATTTGGAATGCAGTTACTACTGTGCCTATATTTTCAATTTTGTGCAGTGTGCATGCTTTGGATTCTGTTGTACACATTCAAAAACGTCTGACAGAGTCACAAGTGCTCCACCCCGCCTGGGCTGAAGGTACTGTTTGGTCTCTTTCTTCTACCTCTGTGTCTCTGAGTTTTGTTGGGTTTGTTATACAGAGATTGGAGAAACCTTTGATCATAAGAGCCCTCTTTCTCCCAGGTTGATCTGAAATGAAACCACAAGTTCATGTTTTGCTGGTGCAAGTGAGAGCTGGGCAGACAGTACAGGTGGAGAAGCCTCACTTCCCAAGGAAGCCAGATTTTAAAAATACTCTCTGCCAACTGCTCAGTTCTTCCCAGCCAGCTGGAATGGCCATTCCATTTGACATTCCATCCCTGGAAGTGTCCAAGGCCAGGCCGGACGGGGCTTGGAGCAACCTGGGATAGTGGAAGGTGTCCCTGCCTTGGCAGGAGGTGGAACGGGATGAGCTTTAAGGTCCCTCCCACCCCAACCCGTGCTGTGATTCCATGGCTCCATCCCTGTGGTTCTGAGCCACCCCAGGCACCGGGGGGGTGGAGCTGCTGCAGGGACTGAGCAGAGCTGTGCATTCCCAGTTCTCCTGGCAGGGAACCCCTCAGCTCAGGCTGGAACTCGGAGCTGCCCAGGCCTCCTGCTGCTCTCTCTGACAGGCAAACACAACCAGCAGATCAAAGCCAGGAGCAGGGGACAGCTCAGGAGCCTTGGAACTGCACACACAGGGGGTGTCCTCAGTAAACTGCACTTTCTGGAGAGAGAAATGCCTTCAACTTAATTCCCTTTTTCCTCCCAGGAGCACATGGGATCGATGTCTCCCTGCCCCTCCTGTCCATGAGCCCGGCACATGCCTCACTCACTAATTGCTCCCAGTGCTTCTGCTCAGAGGAGATCAATGAAGCCTTTGCTCTCCCAGCTAAAAGAAAGTCTGACCTCGGCTGCAGCTCAGTGTGCCAGGCTTGATCCTGTCATTCCTCAGAACAATTTAAAGGGAAGAGCCGGGGCGACAGACAGCGGCTGGGAATGAGTTTGGGAGAGCTCTGTCATATTCGACTGTAGAGGGAATGAGATGATAAAGAAATGGGTCAAGTGTTTGAAAGCCAAGTGAGATGAGGAATCTCAGAGTCCTTGATTTGCCTGAGGTGTGGAAGGAGCTGATTTAAGTCAGATGTGCTTGAAAGAAAATGGTGACAGGAAAGAGTCTGAAGTGTCTGTAGTTGAAGTGAGGAAAAACTCCTTGTTTATTGAGCAAGGCTTTCATCAGGCAAGGTGAGGCTGAACACTTGGGTGCATTATTACTGTCAAAGGGTAAGGAAGTGCAAGGAAACAACAGGATTTCCACAGCATCCAGGAATCCCACTTTCATTCTTTTATTCTCCCACAACAATTATTTCTGTTCATTTCTCCAGTTCAAAGGAGGAGGTTTCACTGCTGCAGCTCAGCTGGTTTTGAACTTCCTGGAAAATATTTTCCTCAATACTCACAGGTTATGTTCAGTCACAGATAGGGAATTATTCTAATGTTTGAGAATTGTAACTTTTGGTCCTAATTTATTAAAAAACCAAAACCACAGCAGCAAAAGAACACTCTGAATGACAGACAAAAGCAATTTTTGATCACCTAATTAGAGTGACAGGTGATGGCTCCTGCTTTTAAAATGTAGTATGTCAATATAAAAAAATAAGCTGTGCTGTGATGCAAAATGGAGCATAAAAGCTCTCATACTGCCTCGCCTTTTTAAATTGTGAGTTAATTGAATCCACACTGTGTAAGTGGAGGCCATCAGGGCTGTGCTGGGTTCCATGAGCTGAGGATGAGTATTTAAGGAGTTGGGAATGCTGCAGGGAGCTGCTTCATTCAGCTGCTGAATCCGAGGGGTGACTGTCAGGGTTACAGAGTTCCTGGTGCCTTGGAATGTCCCTGAGGAGCATCCTCACCCTGTGACCTTCACCCTTCCTGGCTCCCTGCTCCCCAGTGCTCCCACTGGATCCCCTGTGCTCTCAGCACAAATTGTCCTGTGGAGCTGTGACCAGTGGCAGATGAAGTTTATTTGAAACAATTTCCAGTCAAATTTACTCAGTTTAGAGATACTTGACTTAAAAGGTGTTTAAAACCATTAACTGTCTCTGTATGGTCTGGCCTTAACATTACCCTGTCTTTGGTAATCCCAGGGAACTCCCTGTGTTTGTGTGGAGGTGACAGCCCCTGGAATCACCTGAACCTTGCTGCCCCTTCCCTCTTTTCCCCTTTATATTTAATATGTATCATAGATTTATATTTTAATATGCAGAAGTCAAGTAAATCTGAGAAACAGACTTCAATTTTAGGGGTAAATAGACTTATCTTTCTTTGGGTTTTGTGTTCTCCTTGGCCTTTAAAGTCAATGGAATCATCTCATACTTGGTGGTTGAAATATCAGTGTAAAAATCTGTTCTGTTTTCAAGTATTTATATATTAAAAACCACTTTAGGTTCACTAGGGATAAGCATTTGTCATAATCTGATCAGTTTTTGGTTCAAAACCCATCAATGTCTGCAAGAGGGAGGTGGGATTTAGATATGTACCCCAGAACTTCAGGGAATGCAGACTTTTTATGTAGGAATTAATTTTAAAAAAACCCAACTTCTGCACATCTCTGATGTGAAACTCTTCATCACCTCTGAATATTCCAACCTGAACCTAAAAATGGAAAGGTTTTGATACAGAGAATAACTGAGAGTTTTGTTGTTGTTTCAGGTCACAGTTGGTTTGATGTTAGCCTGAAATACTTGTGACAAGATGTCTTTTTAATAAGGCAGATATTCTGCTTTGATTAGACATTGATACCATGACTTTGCTGTTGGATTTAGCAGCTGTGACATTTAGTGGTAAACACCATTAATGGTCCTTCAGCATAAAATTGGAATGAAATCTGACAAAACCAATTTTTTTTTTTTTGCAGAGGAGACAAATGAAGCTCTTCAAAATGAAGAAATTGGCCACAAAGATGATGACCAGAATCCAGTTTCCACTGATAATGTGGTATGTTTACCTTTCCTTTTCCACCAGTTAATAACTCCTTAATTAATGTTGCGGTTGTTGTCCAGCACCTGTGTTTTTCAGTAGGTGACAGCATCAGTTGTCTGTGTTAAAAATCCTTCCTATTTGAGCATTAAAAGTGTACTAAAAATACTAAAACACAGCAGGAAAAAACGCTAAAACCTTCAGTAGAAATGGTTTGCAGAGATGGTGTCCAAAAGACTCAGCTCCCCAACCTGCCTGAACCCCAGATTGTGTCATTTGATACAATAATGGGGACAAAACCAAGGAAGAGTTTCTTCATATTTTGTTCTGAAAACGCTGTGACAAAACTTTGTAGAAATGCACTTAAAATTGGACTAAAATACATTGGATTTGCATAAGAGATGCAGTTTTCCTATTTGAAATTCTAATCTGTTCTTTCCCCTCCTATCTTAAAAAGTGTGTCTAAGAAAGAGAGTGTGAATGTTTGGCAGTTATTTAGAGACTCTTTCTTCAAGCTGAGTCTAAAACCAAAAATATTTGAGTCCCAGAGTTACTGAGGGTCTGATGGAGCAGCAGAACTCGGGGACATCAAAGCTCTGAGCTGTTGTCACTTCAGCTGGGCTGGCAGACACTGCAACACACAAAATGTGCTTTATCCTCCCTGCCTTCAGCACAGGCTTGAGAGCTTGGTGGATCCTGCCAGGGAGAGCTGGGAATGCCCCTGGAAGGATTTCTCCTCAGTGATTTCAGGGAAATTCCTGGTGTGCAGGCAGGAGGGACCATGTGCTGCAGGAAAAAACCTCTGAATTAACACCTCAGGAATGATCCATGGACATGGATGGGGTCAGTGGGGGCCCTTCCCTACACTGGGTTATTTAGGAACACTATCCTAATAAACAGTAAAATTGCTTTAACTTATTATAGACAGGCTCAGAAATGTTCACAACTGTCAAAACAATTAAAAATAGTAAAAAAACCAGTAAAAAATCTTGGGACGTACTTCTGAGTCTTAATCAGTGTTAAGCTTGGGCTTAACACTGTGCTTTAGGTGTCTTTGGAAACCCAGTATAAAAAGCTCCCCAAATTTTGTGAATTAGGTGAAAAGGTCCATATTTATGCATTTGGAAGTGTCCTTTGGACCAGCATTCCCTATGGCTTAGGGCATTTCCCTTGCACTGTAGCCAGGGAAGGCCAAAGGAGAACTCCTTGATTTCTTTAGGCAGGGAGTCAGTCAGGACTTGCTGTGATGGTTGGTTTATCCAGAGGGATAAACTTCCAGACCCTCCTTTGCAACAACAGAGCAGAGCAGGGGCTCTGAGGGGGTAAATGTGCAACTTAAAGCCAAAAAGCTGGGCCAGGGAGCTGCTCCTCTGTAAACAGCCCGAGTCTCCATGGCAGCAGCTCCCGCTGGATTCCCGCTGGCTCTCCTGGCTGAGGTGCATGATTGCCATCTAATGGGGGCTGCACAGCTCAGAACTGCTCAGGAGCCAGCACAAAGCTCTCTTACCTTCATCCTTCATCCTTCCTCCTTCCTGCCCCTTTGGGATGTGGATCCTCATTTGTTTGTCTCCTCTGTGCGTTGGAATCTCCAGAATGAACCGTTTGCTTCTGTTTCAGAAAATAGAAATTTTAGATGATGAAGAGAGTGATCTGATCAGCAATTCTGAAGTGGATCAGATGAGTTCTCTTTTGGATTACAAGGTGAGTGACTGGGGCTGTGTCAGGGACAGCGGGATAGTCCCCAGGGAGTTCAGGGGGTGGATCTGTCAGGAATTCAGCAAAGGCTTGTGGGATCCTGAGTTCCTCTGCTGTTTTCTTGGTGTGCACATCATGCCCTCACCCCACCTCCAGCCACATTATCCATGTTTCAACCCAAATGGAGGCAGGAAAACCCCATTTCTACAGAGCTGCAGCTCCCCCCATTTGTGCCAACAAAGGGATTTGTGGAGGTGCTCCACCAGAATTGTTCCTTGGAATGCTGCGATGCTTTTCCTGCAGCGTGGTGCTGCCAGCTCTGGAAAGGACTGAGCAGCTGGAATCCTCTGATGGAATGGGGGGATCTGAGGAGAAGTCATTCCCCAGGACATGCCTGGGAGTGGTGGTTGTGGGAGGGAGGAGTTGGATCCTGGCAGCTCCTGTTCCTGCCAAACAGGATTTCTGTGGGTTGTGTGTGTGCTGCTCTGCCAGGAGCTGCCACAATTCCACATTTCCTTGAGATTTTACCTCCAGTGCTGATTTCTTCCCTTAGAAACCAGGTCTGGTCTCTCTGGACAATAATCACCAAAATAATAAACAGATCATCTCTTCAGAACAAAAACTCCTCCTTCCAGCAGCATTTTCCTGGGAAGGGCAGTGGAGAATGAATCAGGAGAGGGAATGACCTTTTCTTAATGTCACCTGTCAGCGCAGTGAAAGGCTTGTTGTGACAGTGCCCTGCAGAGCCAGGGCTGTTGTTTGACAGCACTGATTACTCCCTGAGTTTTCTGCCTAAATCTGAATTCTTCCTGGGCTGGGCAAAATCCACAGCTAAACAGGCAACTGCTAAGTTTCCATCGGGAAGAACTCAGCTGATTTTTTTTGATGGAAGCCTCAAAATCCCAGCCCAAATATTCCTCTCTCATTCCCAGCGCTGTTGTCACCTGGAACAGTGTGGTGAGCAGTGCTTTCACTGGAAAAATATGAAATTTCTGGGAAAAAAAACCAACAAAAAATACAACCATTTTTAAAGGTTTGTTGCAAACCTTTAGAGCATCACATTGTCTCAGCTTTTCATGTCAACTAAGCTAAATTCCAGCCAGTCTAGAAGGTGGGAGCATGAATATCATATTTTTTTTGTTATTCTCTCATGAGTTGGTGCTATTAAGCAGAGCCCTTCTGCAAAAATGAGCAATGCCTTTGATCTTGTAACCTAAATAAACAGTTTGATTTTCATGATCTTTGCAAAGGTGAATAGTCAGAGAAAATGAATTTTAGCTCTGCACTGATCAACAGGTTTAGGGTTTTGATCCTACATACCAACAATTTTGAAGGAGAGGAGACACTTGGAATAAACAGAAATACTTATCAAATCTGAAATTTTAATTAAGAAATTTGCAAGTATAGATTTTGAAAATACCTTTTTAGCCAAATCACACAAATTATTGATATTTCCTCATTTTGTAATATATTACATCCAGTTCCAGCCCCATAAACAACTCTGTGGAGGTTGGAACTGAATGATCTTTAAGGTCCCTTCCAAACCATTCTGTCAGTCTGTGATATTCCTGTTTATTCTGTAACCCGAGGGATCCTGAGGAGCTTGGTGAGCTGACACTTGATCCATGTCAAACCCAGCTGCACTGGAGGATGTTATCTTTTAATTCTTCGTAGCTTTGAGGAATTTTCAAGTCATTTTCCCTGTTTTTTTTGTGTCAAGCCTCCTGCTGCAATAATGGACTTTATCTGCTATCTCTTCTCACAGTCCCCATATCACTTCTAGGAAGAGATCTGGGCTTTGGTTGTCATTGTCACTAAAAACATTGAGATTTACCCCTGGTGTGTTTAGGTGTGGGTATTGCAATGCTTTGTCTTGTCCCCATCCCTGGAGGGATTTAACAGACCTGTGGATGTGGCACTTGGGGACATGGCCAGTGGTGGCTTTGGCAGTGCTGGGGAATGGTTGGACTCAATCTTAGAGGGCTTTTCCATCCTAAAGGATTCCGTGGTTCTGAGATGACTCCCAAAACTCTCTGGTTTCCCCACAGAATGAAGAAGTCAGGTTCATCGAGAGCCAGCTGGAGAACCACAAACAGAAATATTTTGAACTGCAGACGTTTACCCGGAGTTTGATACTTGCAATTAAATCAGATGATAAGGAACAGCAGCAGGTAAATCCTGGAGCAGGTTTAGTATCAGAAGGTGTTTGTCTTTTTGTGCTGTGTCCCTCCCTTGGGACTTCCAGAGGCTCAAATTATGATTGAAAAACTCAGTTCATTTTTTCACTCTTTGTTTAAAGCACTGCTGACATAAGTACCACACCTAATAGTGTATATACTGTATATCAGATATGTTTTTTCCCTTGCAGGCCCTGCTTTCAGACTTACCTCCTGAACTTGAAGAAATGGATTTCAACCACACATCCCCAGAGCCCGATGATACCTCATTCAGCCTCTCATCCCTGTCAGAGAAAAACGCCTCAGACAGTTTGTGATTTCTTTTTTTTTTTTGGAGGAGACAGAACAGAAAGCCCACGTGAGGTGCAGGGCTCAGGAGAGAGAGAGGCTTTTGCTCTGCAGTGTTCTCAGCCCGAGGAGGAGGAGCTGCTGCTGGAGGGTGGCTGTGGCTCCCCCCAGCCTTGCAGTGCCCAGGAATTGGGAATGCTGGGTTTGGAAAATCAAAGAACTGGGTGAGGGAAGGGTTCACTGGTAGAAGCTTGGCCTTGGGTAGGATTAACTTTGACTCTCCAGGACAGCTCTGGCTCTGTAGCAAAGTCTTTTTGAGCAGGGATGCAAGAGTGGAAAACAAATGTTGTGTGACACACAGCGAATTCTTCAGCGCCACGTGCTCTGCAGGCCTGTTTATTATATTTTTCCCCATTTTTACTCAGGTAGGTGGACTAAAAATTGGGGATCCAAATAGAATAACGGGCTCCCCCTGAATTGTGCTTGAAAACCTGAAATTAAACTGAAGTGTTTTTTGTTTTCTGACTTGAGATTGTTAAATCTTCCATTTTTCTGACCAAAATAGCTGAAAAAATCTTGAAAGGTTAGCTGAAAAAAATTAATTGTCATCATTAAATTACTAATGCAAAGAAGCAGTGATAAGTGTTGGAAGAAATGAGGTGGAAATGGGAACCCTGATAGCTGCAGAACACAACTTCCTAATACAGTAGCAGTGGGATTGGATGTTTACACTCTTTAGGGTTTAATGATTGTAGTCACAGTTTTTATTTGTCAAAGCCTGAATGCTAAAGTTCTGCTTCTTATTTTAAGTCTTGGTTATATATTTTTCCACAAACTTGCTCCATTTTACCAAGCCAGTCAGAATCCCACAGCTGTCATTGCATCCAGAAAGGTTTTCCAGTGTTGGGAAGTGAGTTTGAAGCCCTGCCTGGTGGATTTTTTGGCAAGTGCCACTTTTAAACTGTGGGCTCGATTGCAGGCAGGGGCTGAACTGAATTCCTTCTTTCCCAGAGCTGTTGGCACTGAGTCCCTTCACTCCTGGGCTGGGATGGGTGTGCAGGGATGTTCACATGGATTCAGTGGGGTGTCTTTGTGTCCAGGGAATGCCTGGCCATGGCAGTGGTGACCAATCCAAGGCTGTCTCCATCTTGGAGCTCTTTTCCTCCAGGATGGTTCTGTGGGTTTCTGCAGGTGCCTGCCCATGGCATTGATGCCCCAATTCCACCCTGGATATGCTTCAGCAAGAATTTTTCACACAGATGCTTCAGTCTGGTGAAGAACCTGATCTTTCCGTTTTATGCCAAATATTAATTGACTCTGGGGAATCCTTGTTCATGCAGTGAGTAATCCCCTTAATTTCAGTGGGAGGTCCAAGGTGGAGCTCAGAAAACCCAGAGTGCTGGGGAAATAACACCTTATTTTTCTTTAATTCTGGGATTAACTCGGGTTTTAAGGTTTTCTCAGTCTGATCAGTTCCTCCCTAATCACTTGTTCAGCTCTATTTGCTTAGTATGAGTAGTGAGCTCTGTTCTTTCAGGTTTTTAGTCTCTCCTTGGGCACGAGGAGCTTTTAGCAATACTGTAAAATACCAGCTGCAGAAAGGGCAGGAACAGTTTTAAAAGGTGTTCTGAAAAAGCAGAAGCCTCACAGTTCTGCCCCCTGTACAGTTCTGTAAGGTCCCGACAGAGCTGCCCTTCACAGAGAAAGCCCAGAGTTCCCAGGCTGCTGGGCCTGGGTGTGAGTTGAGGCATTAAAACTGGGAGTGCAAATGGAGGTTTGTGAGCAGAGCTCCCAGGGCTGTCCTTCACAGGGAGGATAGAGCTGAGCTGGAATTCTGCTCGCTCTGAAAAACTCATTTATAAAGGGTTTTCTATGCCAGGCCAACAATGGTTTCTATTGCTGTTCTCTCTAGACAGGAAATTTGTGCCACTGACAATGAAACCTCTTGTTTTCAGCGAAATTAAAAAAACAGTGCTGGGATTTGCCACTATTTGGACCCTGTTTTCCTGCTTCTTCCACTTAAATTCCCATGACAGAGGGCAGGATACTCCTAACAGAAGTTCTCAATTTCATGGTCAATTAAATTACCCACCTTCCTGCAAGAAGAACTTCCATTGACAATTCCTATTTTTCTGTCTTGCTGCTATTTCATATCCAAACAAATCAAAGGAATGAATTTTGAATGAACAGTTTGCTAGATACAAGCAATTGTGCCAGTCCTTGTTCTCCAGCAAGCTGGAATCCTCTTGGATGTGCAGCTGAGATGAGCTGCAGCCCACACCCACCCCATCCCTGGGGAATAGTCTGTGGTCCTTTCTCTTGTGATGCGACAAAACACAGCCTGGGACACTTGACAACACTACAGGATAGTCAAGAAAAAAGAGTATAAGCTCCATCCCTGAATAACAAAATCTGGGGAGAAAGATACTCCACAGCTCCTTGGCTGGGGTTTTTTCGGTATCAGTGTGTATTTCCAACACAAATCTAATGGCTGTTACCATTAGTGGTGTTTAAATGTTGGTGGAGAGCAGCAGGGCTGGGTTTGGGGCCTGGGTATTTCCCCTGTCTGTGGGGTGGTAACAAACACCTGCTTTAAGTGCAGTTCATTTCGTAGCCTTCTTTAGGAGCTAAAGCTCATCCTGTGCTTTCCAGGGTGGCAGAAATGAGCCCCCTTTCTGTTCCAGTGAGTGACTCTGATGTGAATTATCACTGCAGCAGAAGGGCCTCGTGTTGGTGGTTTTATCACCTTTCTGTGGCCACGTATCAATGTTTGACCATCCTGCAAAGTCTCTCACTTACTGTGTCCATGAACAATGACTTCCCTGGCATTGTTCATTCCTAAAGCACCCCTGGGAACATCAGGGATGTCTGTCTGGAGAAGCCCAGGTAGGAAAGTAGCTCAGAACAGACACTTTACCCAGAGGCAGGACAGGCTCTCCCCAGGGAGCTGATTTTGGTGCTGGAAAGTTTGCTCATGGTTAAAACCCTGTTTCCTGGAGCTCTGCCTCCTTCCCTCTCCCTGCAGGTGATGCTTCAGTCACATCCATAGGTCTGACAATAATAGGAAATACTCCAATAAAACAATAAATACTCCAGTAGGTGAATTTGGGGCAGGTTTAAAGGTACCTGAGCAGATGAACCATACGAGGTTTCTGCAAGTGCCCGACCCTGGAGGCAGCTCTGCACTTTAATCTCTCCAAGTATTTCTTTTCACTAAGGCAATAAAAAGTGTGAAATGAGGAGTTTGGGGCTTTGCAGCCCTGTGAGGAAAGGAATGTCCTGGTTCTGTCTTCTCCAGGGGGAGAAGCTGTGTCTGCTCTGGGCTCATGCAGGGGAGGTGACGGGACAAAGCAGCAGCATCGTGGACATGCTGCCTTGGGAATGGGAATCACTGCTTCACATGGATCTGCTCTCCCACTGCTGTGTCCCTGACACTGAACACAAACCCCTGCACAGCACTGAGCTCCCCCTGGGCATTCCCACTGCTGCCCTCTGGAATCAGAGTGCTGCTGCTGTGAGGAGGGACAGGAGTGTGCATGAAGGGAATAGCACAGGATTCCTGACACAGGAACAATTCACAACTTGCTCCAGCCCAAAGCTTGGTGTCCTACCTCCAGCCCCTGCTGAAGGGCTGGAACCTGGCCAGATTCTGCTTTTTCTGCCCCAAATCCTCACAACTCAACTGAGCAAAGTTAGGGGTGGTCAGTGAGGAAACTCCACCTGGCTGCCAGAGAACACGAGCTGGGTTGTGGTGGTTGATTTCTCCAATCAAGAACATTTTACCACATTGGCCAAATGTGAAATCTGAAAAAATTTGGGGAAAAAAAAAAAAAATAGACAAAGCAGCACTACAAAATGGGTGTTTTCCATGGCAGAACAAGGCTTTAGTCTGAGTATTTATTGCTCTGAACAGCAGCAGCTGCTTTGGTCAGAAGGCAGCAGGAACGGGCCAGAGCCTTGGGCTTGTGGTGGTTCTTTTCCCACAAAGGAGCAAATCCTCTTGGCTGAAGGAGGTGTTTGAGGATGTTCCTGGAAGGAAAACGATTCAGGGCAGTGCTTGGGCTCTGGGAACAGTTTCCCATGTTACTGAACTAAGTCAATAACTCTTTTCCAGCTCTGTTTTACATTTTACACAACGCTACCTCTGAAACGTGACACCCCTTAAACCCACACAGAAAATGTGAACTTAGGATTTTCTTTTAACCTTTTATAGGCAATAAATTATTCCCAACATGCATCCTTCAGTTTTGTGCTTGGTTTTAGCTAAGTGTGAGCCATTCACTTCGTTTTTATTTTAGTGATATTTTTCTGTATTTATGTTCATCACAATCTGTGGAGAAGGAAATAGTGGGATATTAAGGAGAAAAGCTTAGCATATATTAATGGGAGAAAATATTTCTGTTAGAGCTGAAGGATAGTGGGGTGGCTGTGCTGGTTTTGGTGCAGTTGCTGTGAGAAATGGGTATTATCCTTAATTCTGGTATTAATGATTGTTGTAACATTGCTCAGTGCATCAGATGAATTAATCTGAGAGAGCAATCAGTGATCTCAGCACTGTAAGGAAAAGGATTTTACACTTTCTGAGACAACACAGTTCCTAAATACCTCTGCAGATTTTTGTTTCAGTTGTTTCCTTTTTCTTGGCATAACTTTATAGAGACCGTATAGAAAGAATTTTGAAGTGTTGAATGAAAATGTGTCAGTAACACACTGAGGTCAAATGTAGATTTAGACCACGTTTGTATTCAAGTTTCATCTGAAAAGAGTTCCTTGAATTTCCCCCATCACATTGCTCTCCCTGGAGTACAGGGGAGGGGTGGCAGGATGCACAAGGGGGATGAGGGAATGAGGCACAAGGAGGCAGAAATGAAGGTTCTGGGTTTTAGTCAAGAAAATTTCAATAAACTAAAAGGTTTCTGTGCTGTGGAAAACAAGAGCTTCTGCTTTACCTGCACATTTTGTGAAATACAGTTCAAAAAGTCATTGGCAAATCCACTGAGTTGTGCTGGGGGAAAATTGTCTTCTCCAGCAGGAATTTTATCATTTCTAGGGTTAATTCTGGGATTACTGAGTGTGTGTGAACACACAGAGGCAGATTTACAGTGTGCACAGATACTCTGAACGTGGTCACAGCACCTCTACAAAGGCATTTTAACTTGAAATGTTAATGGAATTCTAAAATATATTTCATTTGCTCTTATTTTGGTGTCTTGCTGTATATCAATTACATAGTTCTGAAAATTAGTCAAATACATTCATACAAATATGGTTTATTTATGTCCTTGTAACTGGTAACTTTTAGGCTTGGAAATTTATTTATGAAAATGCCCATAATAATGATATTTCTAAGTGATCTTGGCAAATAAACAAACTGCTGTATTTATGAAGAGATAATGAATCTTCTGCCATGATAACTTCTGCTTTATTTTCACTATAGAAATCAGTTTAATTTAAAAAAAAGTAATCTGAAAGTTTAAATATTATTGTATAACTTGGATGTTTTCCTTAGCCTACAAAACAGGATCATTGATGATTTTAAAACTTTTATCGTTTCCTTCTGGGCCAATTCCTTAAGCTTTGTAACCTGAGTGTATTCCTGAGTTTCTGTGTGAAAATCACTATTTATATTGCATTTTTATGATTTGTATCAGGACGTGTAGCAAAGAAACTACTACAAACCTTCAACTGAAGTACCTCCACTATGGTCCAGGACACCTGATCTGGGCATTTTGAGTGCCAGATGCCCGGGGCAACAGTCCAGACATTTGTATTGAGTTGGTTTTCTGTATATATAAAGGGTATTTATAATCTTGTATTAACAGAGTCATCATTGGAAATGCTGATTTCCTGCTTTAGAAGCCTGCTCAGCTATTTTTATATAAAATGTTGGTCTTCGCCTTAATTTTTTTTGGTGAAAAGTTGTGCCATAGATATTTTAACTTATCCACAGATCCTTTACAGAGTTTGCTTTGACTTCTCTTAATTAATTATTTTTCCTCAATTTGTCCTAATTTGTTTTCTCCTCCAAATGCATCTCAAGGTTGGTTTGCTTTTTTAATTTTTTTTTTTTTTTTTTTTAAGTTTTGGAAGATCCCTTCATCTGCATGCTTTGGTAGCTCGAGTTTTTCCTCTGTAGTTTATTGTTTATAGTTTAGAAGAACCTTTTATTGAAACCCCTTGAAGTAATGCTTGTACAAATGTATTTAGGGTGGCCCAGATGGTCAGAGAAAAGGGCTATTTAGCATTGGTAAATTTGTCTACTGACTCAAGGATATTTTTCTACGTCTGTCAAGTTTGGGACTATGGAGAAATGAAATAAAGGTGAACTAACTCCTTTTCCTATACGAACTTCTCTGTTTCTGTGTTTATTATGGCTTTGTAAGTGTTCAGTTCTGTCCAGAGCAACAAGAATTAAATGCACGTCAGGGCTCAGCCCTAATTAATTCTTCAGTTCCTACCATATAAATTAATTTATTACTTATGGAGAGACTTTTCAGAATTAGAATTCTGTACAGGACTTGGAACCCTCTGTCTCAGGAGCAGTGAAATGTCCCTTCCCAAGATGGGATTTATGCCCAAGGAAGGCACTGCACACCCGGCCCTGACCCAGCTCAGTTCACGTGAAGGGCCTTGAGTTGTGGGGCTTTTTAAAAGCTATTTTTAAGCTAAATGTGAGCTCTTTTTACTCTTTTCATCCCATCCCCTGACATTTCCTAAGTTAAAAACCTCCAGAGCTAAATACCGTGGTCTCTGACCTCAGTCCCAGTCCACGTGGGTGGAAACTGGGAAAAGTTGTCAGAGCTGGTGCTTGTTGGCTTTGGGAGCAATTCTGGTGCTGAAAGGAACCGCCCGGCTGTCCTGGGCAGCTCCCAGGGCGGTACCAGGATTTTCATTTCATTCAAACCCAGGAAGAGTGAAAAGGGGCCGAGGGGATCGCATGGGAAAGGGCTTTGGTGCCTGGTGCCGGGCGGGGATGCGGGAGCGAGGTGCAGCCGGTCCCAAAATTCCCGTGTCCCGCAGTTCCCGTGTTCCGCAATTCCAGAATCCCGCAATTCCCGCGTCCCGCAATTCCCGGATTCCGCAATTCCCGTGTCCTGCAATTCCCAGATCCCGCAATCCCCATGTCCCGCAGTTCCCGTGTCCCGCAATTCCCGTGTCCCGCAGTTCCCGTGTCCCGCAATCCCCGTGTCCCGCAATCCCCATGTCCCGCAGTTCCCGTGTCCCGCAATTCCCGTGTCCCGCAATTCCCGTGTCCCGCAGTTCCCGTGTCCCGCAGTTCCCGTGTCCCGCAATCCCCGTGTCCCGCAGTTCCCGTGTCCCGCAGTTCCCGTGTCCCACAATCCCCGTGTCCCGCAGTTCCCGTGTCCCGCAGTTCCCGTGTCCCGCCGTTCCCGTGTCCCGCCGTTCCCGGCCGCCCGTGGTGGCAGAGGCTGGCAGGTGGCGGTGTGGCTGCATCCTGCGGATCCCAAGCGCACACGCTCACCTGGCTCCTCTCCTGCACTGCAGATTTGCATAATCCTGATTAATTAAACTCTCGACGCTCCAAAGTCACCCAAACTCCGAGCTCAGCCCCCGTCCAGCTTCGGAATTACGGCTGCAGAGAGGGAGGGTAAAACCAGAGAGAACATGGGTGGAGAGGACTCTCAAGATTTATTAACAAACATTCCCGGGACCCTGAACTCGGATGCTTTGGGAAAAGCCCACCCCGAGCCGGTGGTGCTGCAGCTCCATTGCCACCTGGTGGCAAAAAAACCCCTAGGAATTGGGGAAAATGCCTTGAACTGTGCCCATACTTCATATTTCAGAACGAGCGACGGTTTTTGTCTCAATGAAAAATCAAATATTAAAATAAATCTGGAATTTAGGAAAGAGGGGACTGAGATCAGGCGGAAGGTGCAGCCATAAACCAGGAGCAAGTTCCAGTTTAGTTTCCCCACATGGATTGAGGTTTGGGAGCGCCAAAGCTGCTCCATGGGATGAGGTGATGTGTGACCAGCAGGGACAGCTGGGGTGGCCACTCCAGCTCCACATTCCTGCTGCAAGGAGTGATGGAAAAGGCCATGGGAGGAGAAAGAAACAGGGAAAAAAAGGTTGTTTTGGTTATTCACTTGCAGTTGTTATTTTAGTGGGGAAGGAAGGGAGAGGAAAGGACAAGAAATGTGAAAATTCTCAGACTTCACCTACTGTTTGATTTTGCTTTGTGGTTATTTCTCACTGGAAATCTGGAATAATCTTGGACTGTGTATACTTTTTCACTAGAAAAAGCTCATTTGAGCTTTTTTGAAGGAAAAATTCTCACCAGCCTCAGTCTTCCCTTGAGAATCTCCTCCTCTTTTCTGTTAAATGTGAAATTTTCAATTCAAGGCTCTTTACTGCTTTCTTCCGAAGATTTTGGGCTCAGCCAAAAATCAGCGGAATGTGAAGGGAATTTGAAGGAGTCACCCAGCAGGTCCAACCCCCTCAAGGATGGACAGGGCAGGAGAGCAGCAACCACTCTAGGAGAGCCCATTTTGGGAAGGCCAAGTCCTTGGAATGGCCCCTATGAACAGACACCCTATCAGGTCAAAGACCATGGGTTAATTAACCTGAATTTAATATTCTGTTAATAATTTCCCTCTGTAACAATTTCAAACCCATTGCAACCAAACCCCCAGACCTTCATCCCCATAATAGTAATAAATGGCTCACTGTGATCCGAACTATAAACAGATCTCATGAATTCTGCCAGAAATTAAATATTGAATTATTTCTTTATGCCCACATGTCTTTCCTGGTTTGCTTAATTCTGCCAAATATTTAGCTCAGCCTTCTCTTCTCTCAGCAACCCACAGTCTCCTGGCTACATCATCCCATTTTTGGACCATTATTTAAAATTTCAGTCTTTTTACAGAGCCTGGCCAAGGAATCAAAACTGATCAGGGAGGAATGAGACAGATGAAGGTGTTCAGCTCCTCGTGGCGGTCAGATCGTGGGCTCCTCATGAGGGCCAAGCAGCAGGGTTTGACCCCAGCCAGTAAGGCTGGCACAGGCTCCCTGCTTTAGCACTTTTTGGGAAAAGTCCTGCTGGAATGTGCCTTTTGTCTGATCTGGGCCATGGGAACAGGATGGACACGTTTCTGCATGTTCTACAATCACGCTTCAGAAATATATGATTTTCTGAGTTTCCGTTCTTTAAAATATTAATTAATCTATTTTTTTTTCATACAAAACCCCGGGTGTGTGGCTGAAAATGCCATTTCTTGCTGCCATCAGGGGCTGTGAGCTGGCTCAGCACTGCCATGATCTGTGTCCTCAGCAAGAAGCAGGACACACAATTTTCAAAATAAGTGTTGCTGATGGCCTGAATGGCAGGAAGAAAATATTGACAAAATAATCCTTGTCCACCAATTAGCAGTAAAACCTAATTTGTGCAAACATTCCCAAATAAAGGCTCCCATCACCTTTGCAGATTATTTTCAATTGGTTTTCCTCCCTTTAACTCAGTGCAGAAGCTGAGATAAGATATGGAAGCGTTCGGTGCCCTGATGTGCCCGCTGTGTCCTGGGGGCGCAGGAGCAGCTGGGGCTCCCGGAGCCGCTCCGTGCCGTGCTCCCAGCCCGGGGACAGGGCTGGGGACAGCCACAGCGACAGGGACGGGGGGCAGCGCCGGCTGCTCGCTGCTCCCACGCCGGAGCCATGTGTTGATTCACTCTGTAATTGATTTGGGCAACTCGAGGCAATCGGTTTCCAAGATACCACATCCTTCAGATATTTAAAACCCCTCACTCTGGCAGTGTATTATATTTAAATGTCGATGGATGATCCGGGTGTGTATTTATAGCCACGCTCAGATGGGCTCTGGGGATGGGCCAGGGGCGGCTGGGCAGGGACGTGTGTGTGGCTGCAGTTCTGAGGGGCTGTGGGGGCCCCTCGGAGTCACCCCAAAATCAACATCTCACCATGGGTCACTCCAAAATCAGTATCTCACCATGAGTCAATGCATCAGAGGTTCTGTTGGCTCCACCACGCTGGGGTTCAGTGCAGCTCCAATTAACAGCCAGGCCATGAGCAGTAATTAGAGGCTGATTTCAGATTTTCCTTCTCGACAGTGATTCCAGATTTGCCAGCCTGGGGCAGTGACTGGTCCAGCCAGGTGAGGGACATTTATTTTGCTGTTCCTGTCATTCCTCACTGGCACCTCCCCACCTCCACACCACTGCCATGGCTCACACAGGGATCACTCCCTTCCAGCAGTGAACATTGGCTTCCTGGAGAAAGGAAATTTCCAAGGAAGAGAGAGGAAACTGCTGTGATCTCCCTTTGGATTTCCAGAAAAAAAAAAAAAAAGAAAAAAAAAGTGGAAATATTGGTTAAATTGGTTGAGTATTATGGGATGTACACACATCTTGTGAACTCAGGGGTTCAATGCATGGGCTTGTGTATGTAGAAGAAGAGGGGACAGCTCTGAAGCAAGCAGGAGAGGCAGGGAGAACCTGGGAGCTGGATGGGGACAGGGACACACAGGTCACCCCATCTTGGACTGGCTCTGCAGGTGCAGCTCTGAGCAGGAATGACAGGAAGTGCCTGGAGAGGCAGAGTTCCCAAATTCCTGCTTTGGCCTTCTGGAGCAGGAGGAGCACTCACCCAAATCCTGAGGCCTGGCATGAGCCCAGCTTGGGCAATGCAGAGCTTTCCTTGTTTTAGCCCAAAACAAGTGGTAAAATGCACTAGCAATGGAAATAAAGCAAAGGCTTGGAATTGTGGCCTCCCAGCTTTGCCACCACCACGATTTGGATTTAAAGTGGGGATCCAAGATCCAGGATCACACATCAGCCAAAGGCTGGACTCGATGGCCTCAGAGGTGTTTTCCAACCTAAAAGATTCTGTGAAATCTTCCTTTCATCCATGCCTTGGGCCTGGGTTGCCCCAGGAGGCTCCAGCAGGAAGGGAACAGGACCAATCCAGCTCTGGACTGCAGGTAACAAAGCTTAAACTGAGACACAAAGTGTCCGTGCACCATGGAGAGAGGGAAACTGGTAAAACAAGGAGAAGGGTTTGGAATACACCGAGAGCCAGCCAGGGACATCCAGCTCCTGGGGGTGATGCCTTGGATTTTAACTTTGATGTTTCCCAAACCCTGCAAGTGCTCAGTGTGTGACTCTGCAGGGTTTTGCAGCCTGGGAGCTGCTGCTCTCTCACGTTCACATTGACACAACAAAGCCTCTCCAAGGCTGCTCTCCAAGGACACCCAGACTGTCCTGGGCCCAAAATGTGCAACCCAACACCTTGAGAAGGGGGGGTGAGCTGGGAAAATGACATCATTAGCTGAAGTTTTAATTGGTGAATTTATACTGATATGCAAGTGGCCCAAAGCTCTAAAGGTGTGAAGAACTCGTGGCTCGGGGTCCGTCCTGGGCTCCATGGTGAGAGCAGCCTCTGGCTCCCCAGGCTGTGCTTTTGAAAGCCTTCAAATCAATATCCACCTTTATTCCCTTCCTCCTGCCTGGGCTCTGTTTCTCCGGAGCCACTTCAGGCATCAGGGGAGAGAGGCAGCGCCGCTGGGAATGGCAGCAGAACACAACAGCGAGCGGGGCATGAGGGGCTGGCCCTGGCTGATCCTTCGGAAGGCTCAGAACAGTCACCTGAAGAGGACGGGGTCACCCGGCGTCACCCGGGGCTGTGGCAGCAGGGCTTGGCTCCCGGGAAGCGGCGGGGCGGGATGTGAGAGCGCTGACGGCGCTGCCCGTGGGAGTACCTGTGGGCTGGGATGACGGGGGATTTTTGGCTCAATAAGGAAAAAATAAAACCCAACCTTTTTTTTTTTTTTTTTTTTTTTTTTTTTTTTTTTGTTTGCTTCAAGCCTCACTATGAGCTTCATATTGTGGACTTCTCACTGGAATGTTTCAGGACTGGAATATGTGCAAGGAAAGGAAAATCCATGCACAAAGTAATGGGTTGTGTTAAAGGCAGTGTAGTAATAAGCAAAAATTAAAATACAATCCATTAGAAAATTCCCTGCTTAAGAGGTTTTAAAAGCTGTTTTTACCCTTATCTACTAATAACTCTGAGTTACTTATTTTTTTCATGTCCCAAAGATTTTACAATGACGAGTATTTTTTCTGGAAGCATTTCTTAGTTCAATGTATGAGAGTTTGAACAGATCCCACTCATACTCTGGATAAACTGAGTCATTCCAGCTTTCTAGAGCCAAGATCTGACCTTTGATAACTTTAATTTACATTTTTTGGATGACTCTTACAACTGCTTTGTCATTTACAATATAACTATTGAGGCTTATAAATGTTTCTGGGGCTGATCAACCTGCTGGTCACTGTGGGGTTAAGGACAGCTGTAAAAGTTCAGACCATGATTTCCTGCTCAAAAACATCTCGAGGGAGGAGGGAATCAAGTCCTTGGGGAGTGTCAATGGGACACAGAATGGGTTGGGTTGGAAGGGACCTTAAAAATCATCCAGCACCACCCCCTGCCATGGGCAGGGACACCTCCCACTGTCCCAGGGTGCTCCAAGCCCTGTCCAGCCTGGCCCTGGACACTTCCAGGGATCCAGGGGCAGCCACAGCTTCTCTGTGCCAGGGCCTCCCCACCCTCACAGGGAACAATTCCTTCCCAATATCCCATCTAACCCTACTCTCCAGCAGTTTGAAGCCATTCCCCCCTGTCCTGGCACTCCAGGCCCTTGGAAATTGTCTCTCTCCATCTTCCCTGCGGGCTCCCTTCAGGCTCTGGAAGGCCACAATGAGGTCTCTTCTCCAGGCTGAACAATCCCAATACTCACAGCAGAGCTGCTCCATCCTTCTGATCACCCTGGAGCCTCCTCTGGAATATTTCAGTCCTGTCGAGCTGCAATGCCATTTCAGTTTTTTTGGCAGGTGCTTTTCCCAATGAGCCCCCACCTGTGTGGATTCCTCACCCTCTCCATGGCCGTGCCAGGGATGGGAGCAGCAGCCAAGGTGTCTGCAGGGGAGCTCTCCCTGTTTTCCAGCTGCACGGAGCAGAATGGAACAGAGGTGTCACTGTGACAAGCCAACAGCTCTGAAAAAGCACTCCCAGAGTCTCCAAGAGAATTTGGAGGAAGCCAGCACCACGGGGTTGGAGTTAAACAAACAAGCAGACAAACAGGGAGTGACAATTTTGGGCTCCCCTGAGCTTTCCACAGCTCTCGGCAGGTTCAGCAGATCCATCAGAGTGACACGAGGGGGGTCAGGGGGAAATGCTGAGCAATTGGTGTGGCATTTTATGGAGGAAAAATCCTTTGTGGAAAAAATATTTATGGCAAAATGTTCTGTACAGAAAATTGATACCATGTGTTTATCCTATTAAAATCTTATCTAAGGGGTCTGAGGGTCTTCTGCTGGTTCTGTGCTCAGGTAATCATCTCCCTCACTCAAAAAATTGCCATTAATTGAGTCCATTGGGTGCAAAAAAATCCCATTAATGGAATCCGTTGGGTCCACTGGGTCCAAAAAAATGCCATGAATTGATATTAAATGGATTCATAGTTTTATCTGTAGCTGTCAACACAGATGGAATCATCTCTGAGAGAAAACATCTTCCACCTAGAGCGCTAAATAACCAATATTAATAGCTAGGTGCAACATAAAATACTTTATAACTGTCTTATTAAAATGCATTAAGCAATGAGGACTTTGTCATAACGGAAGAAACACATTACTTCTGTTGCTGCAAGCTTAATGATCGTGCTTAATCACCCATTGTTTGGTGATTGAAAATTTGGAAAGGTGTTTTAATTTAAATTTTGAAGTACTCTCAGAGTTCATGTGCTTCTGAAAGGCATTGTTGGAGGCAGTGGTGGCGTTCACAGAGGAACAATTTTGCAGTAAATCCAGGTTGCTGCTTGCCCAGCCACACTCTGCCTCAAGCCCTCGCTGCTGAGCTCAGGGACAATTTTAGATATCATTTAACAAAGCTGACTTCTTTCTTTGAGTTAATTTGAACTTCAGCCCTTGATCATCTGCCTCTGTTTATGTGCATTTATCCATCCCTGAAAATCTTCAAATTAATATTTCGCTGTGAATATTGGAAGTATTTTAATTCTGACTATCTCTTTCAATAGTTCCTGTAATTACAAGGTACGTCATTCATTTGAGATTTAAATCTGCTTCCTTCCCACACAAACCCAGCATTATTTCTTTTTTCCTCAACATTACTGTTAGCAGATTTTAAAAGTGAGGCTTATTAATTTTTTTGTATTAAAAAAGCAGATCCTCCTCTTTTGAAGAGTCTTGCCCTGGTGCTTTTTGCTGGCCTTCCAAAGGTGATACCACACTGTGTTTGTTGCAGGGAGAAAAAATCAAAGGTTCTTCCTCCTCCTTTTGTGAGATAAATATTGATGCTCAGAATTACATGTTTTAAACCTGCTTCAAAGTACCACAAATGTTGTAAACTGAAACCGGGCTGGAGCTGAGCTTTTGTAGCTTTGTTAGGGAGGGTGAGGTACCCCAGAATTATTCTCGCTGTTTACAGGTGATGTACTGCTCGTGCTGTGGCTCTGCTGCTGGGCTGGGCTGTGGGTAAGAGCTGCTCTTTACAAGTCTGACCTCATCCTGTGAGATGTTTCCTCCCTTGAGTGCTCGTGTTTCTCACTGAAGCCAATTCACAACATTTACTAAAAAACCCTCCCATTAAGGGCGGTGAGAATCTGCCTCTCACATGGCATGGACTGGATTTGTTCCTTATCACTGAAAGTCTGCTCCTCTGTCAATTTTTTACCACTTTCAGCTGTTCTGCCACGGCTCCATCGATTTCTGTGACAGCTCCTCAGTGACAGAAGCAGCTCTTTCAGTGTCAAAGTCAACTTGTTGAAGACTCTTCATAATTGCTTGTCCCTGTAGATTCACAGCAAAAAAGGAAATGTGACAAAAGACTGGGAGTGGTGGCGAGCCCTGTCCTTCCTTACTCAGCTCTCGGCTGCTCCGTGGCTGCTGTTGGTTATTAAGAACAAGGTAACGACCTGCAAAGTGTTTTGTGGCATTCCCCTGTAGGAAAGACGCTGATTAAAGATCCATTGCCTGGCAATTGGTGCCTCAGATTTGTCCTGGGAAAGCGCAATGTGACTGGGACAGCCTTGGCTTTGCTGGTGGTGCTGTGCTCTTGGATGGTGTTGGAGGATGGGCAGTGAATTCCTGCAGAGCAGCACAGGATTCCAGAATCCCCGAGGCTGGGAAAGACCTCTGGGATCATCGAGTCCAGCCTGGCACTGATTCCCACCTTGTCACCAGCCCAGAGCACTGAGTGCCACGTCCAGTCCTTCCTTGGACACCTCCAGGGATGGGGACTCCATCCCCGCCCTGGGCAGCCCCTGCCAAGGCCTGACTCCCCTTTCCATGCAGAAATTCCTACTGATGTCCAACCTGAGCCCGTTCTGGAGCAGCTTGAGGCTGTTTCCTCTTTTTTTGTCCCTGTTCCCTGGGAGCAGGGCCCGACTCTCCCTCACTGCCCCTCCTGTCAGGGAGTTGTGCAGAACCAGAAGGTCCCCCCGATCCCTCTTTTCTCCAGGCTGAGCCCCTTTCCCAGCTCCCTCAGCCCCTCCTGATGCTGCAGCCCCTTCCCAGCTCTGTTCCCTTCCCTGGACATGCTCCAGCCCCTCCATGTCTTTCTGGCAGTGAAATCAGCAGCAGGTTGGAGTTCTGGCACACTAATATCCTGTATTTAATACACCTGTGTAAGCCCAGCTGAGAGAAACAGGAGTTAGAGGCAACTTGCACCATTTTTCAGACTTTTCAACAATCCCGTTGTGGCTCAAGAGGCTTCTCAGCCTAGTAAAGAGCTTCAAGTAAGTTCTAGTCACTTACCTGCTCATCTCCATATAATACTGTTATTTATCTAATTGTCTCTATTCTTGCGTGTTTGCTATGTAAAAATGCAGTAAAGCCATTATGCAGGAAAAGTGGTTGAAATGATTATTCTGTTATCAGTCATGACTAAGATGAAGAGATATACTAGCAAGACATTGTTCCTAAAATAGATATCTTGCAAACAAGAAATGTCAGTCAAACGAGGTTTAAATTAAATTCTTGATAGCAATTACTTACAGAATTATCATGCTCCCATTGAAATTATTATGAATAATGTCACCAGAGTTAATGGGAAAAGAAGTTGGGCTTCAGAGACCGATTCTGAAACAAATTCCAGAACGTGCTCAGCTTGTGTCGTGCTGAACCCAAAGTCACAGGGCTCCAAAGAGCGTCCTTGGCTGAAGGGTGGCTCCAGGCTCAGGGCAGTGGGAAAAGGTGAAACTGAGAGCTGGGCACTTGCAGGAAGTATTGAATGGCCACAAAGGAGTGACCTCAGTGGGAGCAGAACTGATGAAGTGCAGAAATGTGATGTGTGTTCCAAATAAAGAACTGATGAGTCAAGTTGTGCCCCAATTGGAACAGGAGCAAAGTCAAGACGGCTGGGAAATAACCTTGATTGTGGTGGAGAAGAAAGAGCAGTGGGATTGTGGTGACCCCCAGGAACCCTAGAGCAGCAGAGGGCTGGGAGGATGTGGCTCTCTGTCCCTGCAGCAGCTGGGACCCTTCCAGCACTCACTGCTGCTGCAGCAATTATCTGAAGACCCCAACTGATATCCCTGAAGTGGCATTCATGACCTCCTCTCTGCTCCAGCAATGCAGCTATTACTCATCCAGTCAAGTCCTTTTGTTACACAATAAGGAGAAAACAACTTCTAAATATATAATTTTAAATCAGTATCTTTATACTGCAAGACACAAACAGCTACTGCTGAATTATTTCTGACAGATACTAAGTTCCTATTTAATCTTCCAGGTTTGAGCCATTTTTCTAAGCATGGCTCAGTAGGAAGTTAATTATAATCTTCCAAAATGGGAAGAATTTTCACCTGAGCTGATTAGGATACTGGTTTGAGGCATGGTATGTGGGCTCCTAGCTAAAGTTAGGAACTGGCAGCATCTTTGGCTCTCTCTCATTGCAGAAGTAACACCTTCTGCTGTCACAAGAACTTCCCTGAAGATGGAGATCACGATGATTTTGGATGCAATCAATCCCTTAAGTATTCAGCATTGTTGGTACATTTGCATATTGGAACATCATGGTGGTTTCCTCTGCGCTCAGAGGCAAAATTTGCTCTGAATTCCAGTTGGATTTTTCAGACTTGGTTTCAGCTTCAAGGATAAATCAGGTTTGAAGAAATAAAATGAAGCAAGCTTTGGAAAACAACAAAAGTATGTGAGATTCAGGTTTTTTTTAAAAAGGATCAATTGCTTGTGGTAGATTTGCCATCTGTTGGTGTGTGCACACTGCTGCAGTGACTTATTTCAGTATTTAATTACGTTTTCTGACTGCACTTGGCTCAGCTAACCTTGGGAGTTTCTATGAGAAATACAGTTGGTCATGTTTCCTTCAGTAGCTTTTGGAAAGAGATGAATTACCAAAGAAATTCTGCTTTATGATTCTTTAGGAGGTTGGACAAAGCTGGGCCTTGGGGTTTTCACTGAGTCATTAGGTGGAGGCTGCAGGATTTCTGTGCCTCTGCTGGGCTTTCCTAAGCTCAGACTCCAAAAGTGCCCACAAAGCCTGAGTGTCCATCCCTGCAGTGTCACTCAGGGATGTAAAAGCAGTCCCCTCCTGACTCCCTCCCTGCTGTGCCCTCGTGGTGGGCCCAGGATGTGCTCTGAGTCCCCTGTCACTTCCCACAGGACTCGGGGAGCTGGTGACTGCTCATTGCTTTCCTTCTCTTTGTAATTTGTGCACATTATTGACAACTGTTTTATGTTTATTCCAAATCCGTGGTGAAAATGTGTGCAGAGAAACAGGAATTTCCCCACCCTTCAGCTCTGAGTGAGTGACCAGCCCAGGAGTCCCCATCCTGGGGAAGAGAGCAGGGCCTGGTGGGATGGTGGAGGTAGGATATACACCTCTGTAAAATCCCAAACAACGTGCAGAGGGGGATTAATCCCTGCCCCTTGCAATATAAAGCCAGGGAACACCAGATCCAGCTAAGCAGCAGGCTCACAGCGAGCTACTTTGGTGATAAGGGTGGAGTTTGTGAGGTGTTACGATCACTGTAAATGTATATATTCCAGAGAATTTGGGCAAACTGATGGAAGAAACATCCAACAAGACTGTTCTGTGCAGGATCTCACCCTTGGTTCATGAAACCTGAATTGCTTGAGCCTGAACACTAATCTGGAGCTGTATTTTTAGCTGTTGCTTACCATGTTTGTAGGTTCTGTCTGGCATCTGTTTTCCTGGCCAGCGTGGAGACAGGATATTGCATCTCTAATTTAGATTTTCCTCTGAGGGTAAAGAACTGAGATGTGTCATTGGCTGGTTTGTAGCATTCACTCGGTTTGGGGGGAAAAATATAAACTATAGGACATTTGATTTCAAAATGCATTTCAAAATGAAAGAAAACTAACAGGCTTAAGTGAAAACAAGTATATGTAAGCATAAAAAAGTCTAGTAGGATCTTCATTCACTGTGCCTAACTGCAGTTTTCATCCCCTACTGTCAAAGCACTGTGATCAGCAGAGATAAATTCATTGTATTTTCCATATGGCTGAGATATTTCTTGAGCTCATTTAGGACAAATGTGGCAAAATTTGCTGCTAAGTCTGTCCTGTGGTTCCAAAATATCCCCCAAAATATGTTTGCTTTGACGGTGAGAATGAAATAGTAGATCTTTCTTAAGGTGTTGATCTGGGAGCATCATCTCCAATTGGCTTCCTTTTTTTATCCCTCAGTGAGCTTTTAAAACCTTGCTAGGAAAGTACAAAGATGAGATGGGGAAATAGAATGAAGCTGAGGCAGGGATTCACCACGGGCCTCTTCCCTCGCACTTCGTACTCTGACATAACCACAACAGAGTGGAAGAGTGGGTCTGGCTGCTCCCTCCTGGGAGCGACTCCTCTTGCCTTCCCAGTGTGGGACAAAGCACACAACAGAAATGTTTAACAACGTCACACTGTTTGTGTTTGATACTACATCTCTGTGAATACACATACATGAGCTTGGCTCTAGGTGCGTATTTTAAATATCAGAATATACAGGGTGGGATATGGACTCTCACATTTCTGGTTCATATTCACACTAACACAGCTTAACTGAAGATTTTGTCATGATGCTGTTCCATAACTTAACCTGCATACAGATGTTTGAAGTTGGGATTTCAGTGTCTAAAATTGTGATAATCTTGCTGTATTTACTTCCTTAGGACCTGAGCAATTTCCTCTGTGTGTAGAGCATTTCCACATTTTAATGGCCCCATTTCAGCTGTCCCACTGAGCCCACGTGAGAGCTCCCCAGGCTCTGTGTGAAGCAGTCCCTCCTCTGGAACAGTTCTGGCAGGGACTCAAGGATACAATGACACATTTTTGTTGCATCAGGACAGTTGTTTTTACTCCTCGTAGGAGAGAGGGTGGCATGAACAGGACGTGCTTTGTACCCACGAACATTCATCCACACAACAGGGAAGGGTTGTGCTGCTCTGACTCTGAAAATGTGCTTAAATCATACTGTACAACAGATTAAGGGTGAAATGGTGATGGACTTGAATAAACCTGCCCTGAGAAGTTAACTGTATCCTCCCAAACCACTTTCACAATTGATCCTAGAGTTGAACTGAACCCCCAAAGTCAAATTTGTACCTGTTCCCTTCCAGGAGAGTTACCAGAGTCATAAAAGCATAATGAAATAAGCAAGGCCAGCTTCCTCAAGCTTTGCTTTTTGCATACTTTTCTTCCTGAGCTCTTGCTAAATGAGGCATTATCCACATATTCCTCTTTTCCCACTGCTTGGCTTTCCAGGGGGAACTGTGCTGTCCTTGCTGTAGTTCGGGTTCAGTGTCACTAAGCTGGGGAAGGAAGGGAAAAAAAGACACTGGCCTGATAATAATATTCTTGTTTTTCCTTTCCTGGAAAACTTTCTGAGTGAGAAAACACAAAGTTTGCTGGGTTCTTCTGAAATAATCCTGTTTTAGGGTAGCTACAGATTACCAGAAAACTGGAGAGGGAACATCAGTCTGCAATTGGCCTCTCTGAGAAATGTCCTGCTGGGAATGACATGCAGGAAATGTGCAGGGATTTTTTTTTTTATTCAGAAATAAGCTGTTGTTCATATATTCAAGTGTATGATTGATGATTTTCAGGGAAATTGAATAAGTAAGATAAGTATGGATGCTGTCAGGTTGCTGCAGGTGCATGAAAGTGACAAATGAGTGCTTGGATTTCGTGTTACTGATACTGGACAAGCTGAATTTTGGCTGCAGATCCCATTTATTACTAATAATAGTAATTATTATTACTATTATTATTATTCCTTTCCTATTAGGCTCAATAAAATACTATTCGCAGCAACTTTACCATGCTGTAGAATTAATTTTGAAGTGAATCTATATTAAGAAAGTAATTATTTTGAACCTTTCATCTAATCAAAGTCCCTCAGAAGTTCTCATGCTGCTCATACAAGGAATGAAGCTGAGGGCTGGAATGGGCAGAACCTGCTGGACAGATGAAGGTGCTGAAATGTCAGAAATATTCAGCTGCAAATTTCACAGCAGGGATGTGATACCCCCACTTGAAACCTGGGCACCAAACAAAATCTGATACCCCTACAGGCAGATTAGGTGCTCTAGAAATAGGGGCAAATAATATCCAGGTATATGATATTTATATATATTCATTTGAAACCCAAGACATGAGACCCTGGTCCTCCTAAATCAGTGATTTGCTAATGTAGTTTTGATGGTTTATTTCTCTGTAAAAGAGCATTTGAGGGCGATTTTGCTAATTTTTACATTTCAGTAAAATATTGTTGACTTTTTATTGCATACCATTTGCTTGTTTGGTTGTGAGACCTAGAGTAACAGAAATTCTGAACTTCCTTTTTCTTATATCTACATACGTAATAATTTTCCTTTTCTACCCTCTGACACAAATAACAATCCTAACTCCTTTAATTATTGCTTTCCTCTGAACTTCTCAAATCCCTGGGGATTTGAGCACTTGTTTGCAGCCTGTTATTATTTGGAGCAATGGGAGAAGCCAGAAGCTGGAAAACAGCATCTGCCAGAGGAGTTTTAGACACAAGTTCTTGTTGACCACTCCAAGAACTTTCCAAAATCACTTCTCACTTGATTTCCTTTATATTTAAATTAAGATCTGCCTGATGGCACTGCTCAAGAATGTACAGATTTAATCTCAGAGAAGCTTGGCCACACCAGTGTCACCAGTAGAAGCACTGGGATATGGCTGTGTGCACCAACAGCCCATAAAGTTGTCCCTTCATCTCCTGTCACTTAATTGCTGTAAAAGCTCCATGTTCACACCCTCCTGCCACAACAAAAATAAAGTGACCCAGCCTGAACAATTCTTTATCTAAAGCATAAATTCTCTGTCGACATTAACTACCTGTGACTTTGCTCCTCCATTTTCTCACCTGATTTTTATTTTGTGAAGGACAAACATTCCCAGTACACATTCCAAAACATTTGTCGTCCATGGTTGAGTTCCAGATCTTTAAAAATAGGTTTGCAATGGAAATGTTGATGTGCCAGCTGGCGGCTGCTGCAGTGATACATTCACAATAGGCAACTCTTCAGCGACGGGGAACTGGGAATGGGCAGCTTTGTGGAACTGAGCTCGGATTTAATCAAGGACTGGAGCAGCACAGCATCCTACACTTATCTGTGCAGTGGTTGACTTGTGAGCCAAAAAAAATCAGCATGGAAAGTGTTTGGGCTATGGGGTGCACCAGCTTGTTCCCTTGCTTGTGCTCATTTCATCGAAATTATTTGGCAATTAAGAACGGTTTGAGCCTTCCTTTACTTTATCTAAAGGGCAGGGCTTATTGATAACTCATACAGCGTGTTCAAATAAAAACTGTCATTGAGTCAGTTTTCTATCCTTCAAAACCATAATTTTGACAGCATCATCCAGTGTTTTCCACCTCCTAAAATCGAACGGTGAAGGGGGAATATTATTGTTTCATCCATGCTCTTTCTCCTGCCCCCGTTCGGCAGTGCTGTCGTGTTTCTCTCCGAACACAAGCCTGCAAACAAAGGCGTCGGGGCCGGTTTGTTGTGAGCACGGCGAGGCGGCTCCGCTGCCGCCCCGGCTCCTTCTCGCCTCCCACGGCCGCGGGCCCCGCGGGGACCGGTCTGTGCCTCCCCGCCGCCCGCGCTTCCTGTCCCCGCACCTCGCGATTTCGAAAAAACAAAACCAAACCGAACTTTTGGTGATTTTTTTTTCCCCCCTTCCCCTCTGTCAGTTCCGTGGGAGGAAGAGCCTCCCTGTGCCGGGCCCGCGGCCGGTGCGCCTCAGCGCCGATCACTGATAGCCCGCGTCCCCCACCACCCCTGTCCCCTCATTCCCGTCCTTCATCCCCAATCCTTTTATCCCCAGTCCCTTGATCCTCCCCGTCCCCTCAGCCTTGATCCCCCTCAGACCTGTCCCCGCAGTCTCGTCTCCTCA